>JAABOM020059358.1:0-12904 GCA_011800125.2 Solanum clarkiae
AGTGGGGGGGGGGGGTTTGTGATTCAAAAATAAAATAAAACAAACACTAAATATAACGTGAGGAAACACTCAATTTTGTGACAACTTGGGAATTGTGTTCCCCATGATTCGTCGGCTCGATTACCCTAGATAACATAACTACAATTGGTGATTTGCACGCAGGATGGTAACTTAGGTTCTTTCAGCCCTTTTGTGAAGGTGAAGGTCAAATTTCACCTTGGTGCTTGGTCGGCAATCATGGCGTGCCAACTAACAGTTACCTATTGTCCCAGTCAGCCTCCCCTTAGTCAGGCTTGGTTGATTAGATGAGAACACATCAATCAAATTCTCTTATCTACTTCCCATTTCTAATTTATCACTACCTTGGTCGGGATCGTGATAATATGTGGGGTTTGGTGTTGGCCACCACCCAAAAATAATAATAATAAAGGGAAATAGACAACACATGCAAAACTCCAAACATAGAAATGCAAGAAACCTAGGTCATCTCAAGTCAACTATCCATGGTTCCCACAACCCCAAGTTGTGGGTACTTAGCTACTCATGGCTAAGGAAAAAAACACAAAAATGCAAATAATAGACATAGTTGAGAGTTTTACCAACACAATGAAAAATGAAGACACCACAACTTGCAACCCCACAAGTCTGATAGATATCCAAAGTGTATAGCACAAGATTTACAATCCCCAAAATGGGTTTTCCAAGAGAATATAATAAACTAAGGTGAAACCCTAAAAAAATCTTGAGAGAATATTCAACAAAAATTTTCTAAGTCTACAAGATGTCTGATATGAAATGAAAACCTAACTAAAAAATTTATAGTGTGTACGAATAAACCCTAAAAGTTATGCAGAAAAGATAGTTGACAGCTTGTACGCCTCGCAGATATGACTCATAGGTTGACCTACGAGTCATACTCGGGATCTTGTATCAGGTTCTTTGCATCTTGGACTCAACTGGTACAACCCACTGGTATGAGTCGTTACTTGGGCTATCACTCGTATATTCATCTCGTAGTCTTGGTCTTCAGTTTTTGGTCTAACATTTTGGATCTTTGATTCTTGCTACGAGTCCACCTATACGAGTCGTAGTGTATCTAACAACTCGTAGGATGTCCTTGTAGAAGCGACCTTGACTTGGCAGATTTCTGATTTTTGGTCTCTGTTTCTTACTACGATATACCCTACGACTCGTAGCTTGAGCTACGACTCGTAGGTGGGCTCGTATGGCCTATGCTTAAGCAAAATCTGCAACTTTTCTTCTAAATCATGCCAACTTAACTTTTCTGCAAGATCAACAAAAAAACACATCAAAACCATAAAAATTCACCTTAAGAACTCACAAAATCCCTTGCTTACGGCACCAAATGTGTTGTATTTTCACAACACATCAACGATCCACACCCCTGGCGTGATGCGGCCAAGGCACAGATCAGTTTTAGTTTTGGCCTGTCATTTCTTGTCTGGTCCAAGGCATTTGGGTCTTGAGCCTAAGCCTTCCCATGTGTGAAAATCATTATACTTAGCCATATTGCACCTTCATATCATACAAAACTTTCCCCTGTACTCTCTCAAATACTTAAATAAATATTTCATCCCAAATTTCAAATCCCAAAACGCATCCAAATCTTAAGGATTTCACTCAAGTTTCAAGTCTCCATTTCTAATCTTTATCAAGTAATTCGCCAAAGTCAAGGTATGTGGGTTTTAACCATTGGATCCTTTCACTCATGGTGTTTAAGCTTCCTTTTTACCTAAATCTCATGTTTCTAAGTTGATTTACTTGTGGGTCTTACTTTCTATGAATTCGACCATGAACTATGTTGGGGCTTTGTGAAAGTGTGACTGTTTAAGCATATTTTGAGCTATGAATCTATGATCCATTGTGGGATTTGATGAAGGGCTATGATGTTTCTTGTATAACGGTGTTACCACATATTGGTGGGTGGTTAACATTAGATTTTCATGCATGATTTCACTCTTGGATTGTATAGTTTTACACTAGCATTACATTCCCACCAAGTGTTTGATAAAATATTCGGTTAATGTGCCTTGAGTTGATGAAGGCCTCATGCTTAGCATATGAGTTAAGTGACTTTTTATGATGAAAGGATGTTATGTATGTTGATTCCATGAGAAGTATCTATTGTATTGTGAGATGACCATAGCCAATTGAGGGGTGATGCCTTAATCACCTTGAATGGGGGTGGTAATCCATCAACGAATTGAGGATTGATACCTTAATCACCTTAGGTAGGGGTGGTAAGCCATCAACCAATTGAGGGTTGATACCTCAATCATCTCGGATGGGGGTCGTAAGCCATCAACCAATTGACGGGTTGATACCTCAATCATCTGGGATGGGGGTGGTAACCCATCAACCAATTGAGGAGTTGATACCTCAATCACTTTTGATGAAGGGTAGTCATGTCCATTAACAAATTGAGGGGTTGATTACTCAATCACTACTAAGGGGTGATCTACCTTAGATTCCAACTGGTAAGTTGCTTGGTCGATGATGATAGTCTATTCCTACTAAGTTAATACATTCCATATATAAGCTTGTTTACTCAAAGTATCATCCATGCATGCCATATTTTTATATGTTCACCTGTTGCCTAATTATGCATTTTGATTATGAAGCCTGTCTATTGTTGTATATCAGCCGACATACTAAGTATATTTACAAGTAATAACGTATACTCTATGCCTACTTAATGTTACCATGTGGGAATCGGAGCCCCACTTGATCATCCTCCTCCTCTACGTGGCTAGTGCGATATCTCTCAAAGAAAGTTGTTGAGTCCTCTACTTTGAGGTCTTACTTCTCTTGATTTATGCTATGTATAGACTCTCTTTCTTTTATTATACGTTTGACTATGAGGGTGAGCCTAGTTGCTTGTTTTGGCCCGCACTAAGTTTTATATTTAGAGGTGTTGTTGGACAAGTTATGTAATGATACTATAAGCCTTGACTCATTTTGACTCTATGATATTTTATGATATGAAAGATGTCCCTTAGCCCCACGTTCCTTTTTGACTATCTTTAATTGTTATTTTATTGCTTCCTCGACCAAGGATGTGTAATGATAAGTTAAGAGGCTTGTTTAGGGTCCCTTCAGGTTCCCCATTCGCGGTGTCACATCTAGGCCTTAGGCTTGGGTCGTGACAAACTTGGTATCAGAGCACTAGGTTGGTAATGGTCCTCGACATCCATTACACTACGTTGATTAGAGTCGTATGCATGGTTGTGTTGTGTACCATAACTATGAGTAAGAGGCTGTGAGATGTTTTACAAAATGTTTCCCTTCTTCTTACTCTATGTCATGCTATAGAAGTTAAGGTAAGGTTCCCCCCCCCCAATGATTGTTCTTTGCTATGCTAGATAATGCGTAACACCAGAGGAAGAAGATCCCACACACTCGAGGATCAACCGGCTCATGGTGAGCTCTAGGATGCTCTTAATTTGTTAGCTCAAGTTGTGGCTAACCAAACCAACTAAGGGGCCCAAGCCCCTCATGCTCCTTCTCTGACATCTCGGGTGAGGGACTTTATGAGAATGAACCCACCATAGTTCAATGATTCTACGGTGGATGACGACCCTCTAGAATTTATTGATGAGATGTACAAGGTGTTGTCCATAATAGGTGTAAGGTCGGAAGAGAAGGCGGAGTTGGTGGCTTACCAACTCAAGGGTGTGGCCCAAATATTGTACACTCAATGGAAGGAGGAGAAGCGGAACAACAATGTGGTTCTATGGGAGGATTTTAATGCGGCTTTCCATAACTGGTTCTTCCCTCTAGAGCTTAGGGAGGCCAAAATGATAGAATTCATGAATTTGAAGCAAGGAGCCATGAGTGTGAAAGAGTATGCCCTCAAGGTCAACCAACTCTTAAAACATTCTCCATACTTAGTCGCTGACCGAAGGTCTAGAATGAACAAGTTCATGATGGGTGTATCCGACTTGGTGAGTGAGGAGTGCTGGTCTGCTATGTTTATTAGTGACATAGATTTTTCCTACTTGATTACTTATGGCGAACAAATGGAGGAGGAGAAATTGAGTAAGAGAAGGGGGAATCATGAGGCCAAGAGGGCCTGTTTTGATAGTAAATTCCAAAGTTCCAAGGGTGGTCAGTTTCATCAAGGCCAAGGGTTTTCTCATCCTCCTAGTGGGAGGTTTGCTAATGACTACCCAAGGCCCCAAGAGGGTGGTGGAGTGATGCCTAGACTCGCATTTCCAAAGTTTGGTAGGGGTCATGGTGGCCCATACTTGAGGAATACTAATTCTTGTTTAGGTTGTGGGCAAGTAGGCCATAAAATGATTGATTGCCCATGAAATTGGAACAAGGGTAAGGATGTTTGTCTGCAAGGACAGGGTGCTAATGCAGTTTCTTTAGGTAGAGGAGGCCAACAAGGTGGTGCCCCAAGGCATAATTGGTTTCATGCTCTCCATGAGAGGCAAGGGGTTGATGAGGTGCTTGATGTCATCACCGGTATATTAAAAGTATTTGATTTTGATATGTATGAATTGATAGACCCAAGTGCCACTCTTTCTTTTGTAACTCCTCTTATTGCCAAAAAGTTTCATGTTGAGCCCGAATTGTTATGTGAGTCTTATGAGACGTCTACACCTATTGGTGTATCTAGTATTGCTAGAAAGGTCTATAAAAATTATCCCATTTGCATCTTGCATAAAATATTGCCTTGTGATCTTGTTGAGTTGGATATGATGAATTTTGATGTCATTCTTGGGATGGATTGGCTGCATCCATACTATGCCTCTATTGATTCTAGAACCTATAGGGTCAAATTCAAATTCCAGAATGAACCCATCCTTGTGTGCGAGAGTCATGATGTGGTAGTCAAGGGTAGGTTTATCTCTTGCATTAAAGCCCAAAAGTTGATCTCTAAGTGGTGTCTCTATCATCTTGTGAGGGTAACGAATGTGGAGTCCAAAGTCCTTCCTATAAAGTTGGTTCAGGTTGTGAATGAGTTCCTTGATGTCTTTCCAAATGACTTTCTTGGTGTTCCTCCTGAAATGGAAATAGATTTTGGCCTAGATCCCCTTCCCGATACTCAACCCATTTCTATTCTGTCTTACCATATGGCCCTGGCGGAGTTAAAGGAATTGAATGAGAAATTGAGGGACTTGCTGGAAAAGGGTTTTACTAGGTGTAGCCAATCTCCTTGGGGGTACCGGTGTTATTTGTGAAGAAGAAAGATGGGTTCTTAGAATGTGTATTGACTACCGATAACTTAATAGGGTTACCATCAAGAATAAGTACTCTCTCCCAAGGATTGATGATTTGTCTGACCAACTTCAAGGGGCTAGTCACTTCTTTAAGATTAATCTTCGGTTTGGGTATCATCAAGTGAAGGTGAGAGAGTGTGACATTCTCAAGATGACCTTTCAGGATAGGTATGGGCATTATGAATTTGTAGTTATGTCTTTTGGGTTAACCAATGCACCCGCTATCTTCATGGATCTTATAAATAGGGTCTTTAAACCCTACCTTGAATTGTTTGTGATGGTTTACATTGATGATATTTTGATCTATATTCTCATAGTGAAGAGGAGCATGTGGCTCATTTAGGGTAGTGCTATAAAGGTTGAGGGAAGAGAAGTTGTATGCTAAATATGAGAAGTGTGAATTTTTGTTGAAAGAGTTTGCCTTTTTAGGTCATGTGGTGTCAGGGGATGGTATTAAGCTGGATCCTAAAAAGGTAAATGTGATTAGAAATTGGCCTAGACCATTGACCCCATCGTACATTAGAAGCTTCTTTGGCTTAGCGGGTTACTATCGGAGGTTTATGAATGGGTTCTCTTCTATTGCTTCTCCCATGACTAAATTGACTCAAAAGAAGGCTAAGTTTGTGTGGACCGATGAGTGTGAAAAATTTTCCAAGCCTTGAAGGATAAGCTTGTGTCCCTCTTATTTTATCTCTACCAAAAGGTTGGAAGGGTTTGTTGTGTATTGTGATGCCTCCTAGATTGGTTTGGGTTGTGTGTTGATGCAAAATGATAAGGTGATAGCCTATGCTTCTAGGCAACTTAAAGTGCATGAAAGAAATTATCCTACTTATGATCTTGAATTAGCCGTCATGGTTTTTGCTTTGAAAAATTGGCGTCATTGTTTGTATGGGGTGCATGTTGATGTGTTCACCAGTCATAAGAGTCTCTAATATGTGTTCACTCAAAAACATCTCAACTTGAGAAAAATAAGGTGGTTAGAACTTCTTAAGGATTATGATATAAGTGTGCCTTATCATCCCAGTAAGGCTAATATTGTGGCAGATGCTTTGATTAGGGTGTCTATAGGTAGCCCAGCTCATTTTGATGATCGGGGCAAAGAGGTAGCTAGGGAGCTCTATCGGTTGGCTAGATTGGGGGTTAGATTGGAAGAGGTTGATAATGGTAGTGTTGTGGTTGTTGATGGTTCAAAGTCTTTCTTGGTTGATTAGGTAAAAGTAAAGCAAGATCTTGATCCCTCCTTGTTAGAATTGCAGGACTTGGTGAGAGAGGGCAAGGTGGAGGTTTTCTCCCAAGGGGGATATGGTGCCCTTAGGTACCAAGGTAGGTTATGTGTGCCTTGTGTTGATGACTTGATAGAGAAGATTCTTGATGAGGCTCATAATTCTTCATGTTCCATTTAACCTAGTTCTACTAAGATGTATAGAGATCTGAGAGATGTGTTTTGATAGGGAGGTATGAAGAAAGACATTGCCAAATTTGTATCCAGTTGTCATAGTTGCCAACAAGTCAAAGCCGAACAACAAAGGTCGGGTGGCCGAACCCTAGACATAGAGATTCCTACTTGGAAGTGGGAGTAAATTAACATAGACTTTGTGGTTAGGCTGCCTAAGACTAGGTAGGGTTTTGATTCTATTTGGGTTGTGGTTGATAGGATGATAAAGTCGGTTCATTTCCTACCAGTTAAGACTACTTATAGGGCCGAAGACTATGCTAATTTATACATTAATGAGTTGGTGATATTGCATGTGGTTCCCTTGTCTATCATATCGGATCATGGTGCTCAATTTACTTCAATTTTTGGAGATCCTTGCAAAGGGGTCTTGGTACCAAGGTTAAGCTTAGTATGAAATTGCACCCTCAAACTGATGGCTAAGCCGAAAGAACTATCCAAACTCTTGAGGATATACTTAGGGCTTATATTTTAGAGTTTAAGGGTAGTTGAGACGATCATCTTCCATTGATTATGTTTGCTTATAACAATAGCTATCATTCTAGGATTGGCATGGCTCCTTTTGAGGCCCTCTACAGTAGACATTGTAGATCACCGGTTAGGTGGTTTAAAGTAGGAGAAATAGCTTTGTTGGGTCCAGATCTCATTATGGAGGCTATGGAAAAGGTAAGGTTGATTAGAGAAAGGTTGAAAACAGCCCAAAGTTATCAAAATTTCTATGCTGATGTGAGGAGAAGAGAGCTTGAATTTAAAGCTAGTGATTGGGTTTATTTGAAGATATCACCCTTGAAGGGTCTGGTTCATTTTGGTAAGAAGATTAAACTAAGTCCACGATTTGTGGGTCCTTCTAAGGTATTGAGGAGGATTGGTAAGGTGGCCTATGAGTTGGAGTTGCCTAGTGAAATGGATTTGGTTCATCCGGTCTTCCATGTGTCTATGTTGAGGAAGTGTGTAGGTGATCTGAATGCTATTGTCCCATTGAATGTTATGGGTGTTGTTGAAGACAACTTAACTTAAGAGAAGGTTCTAGTAGAGATCTTGGATAGGCAAGTGAAGAGGCTAAGGACCAAGGAGGTTGCTTTTGTTAAGGTCCTTTGGAGGAATTAACAAGTTGAAAGTGCTACGTAGAAGGCCAAAGCGGACATGCAAAAATGATATTCCTATCTCTTCCATTCCGCTCTAGCCTAAGTTAATAATCCTAAGTGTTCTATGTGATTTCATGTCTCATGTATCATCCCTATATGTCATATGCATGCATTCATGTTTACATTGACAAAGTTCTTGGTGAGTTTTACACTTGTGCTGAGACTTTTGAAAGTGGTGTTTAAGTGTGTTGATGCATTCTTGTTGGGGCTGATTTCTTCATGATTACTTTCCTATGTGCACTTCTTTGACGTTGGGGGACGAATGTTTAGAAGGGGTAGATATTGAAACAACCCCAAAAAGTGTCCGAAAATATGCCTCGAAAGTGCACAGAATCGTAATTTCATATATCTCAAAATTTATGCGTGATATTGAAAATTCGACTTCATACTCTTGCTCAGGGGGGAAATTGAGTGGGAAATGGGTCTAACGCTGATTTCTAAGAAACCATATCAAAATTCAAAAATCCATAATTTGCAAATTCCAATAACGATCTGTGCCCCTGGCACGACGCGGCCAGGCGCGAATCGGTGTTACTTTTGGCCTATTATTTCTTATCTAGTCCAAGGCCTTTGGGTCTTGGGCCTAAGCCTTCCCACGCATGAAATTACCTACACTAAGTCATATTTTCCCTTTATATCATACAAGACATTCCTTTATACTCTCTCAAACACTTAGACAAATATTTCACCCCAAATTCAACTCCCAAAACTCATCTGGATCTTAAGGATTTCACTCAAGCTTGAAGTCTCCATTTTCAATCTTCATCAAGTAATCGTCCAAAGTCAAGGTTTGTGGGTTTCAACAATTGGGTCCTTCCACCCATGCTGCCTAACTTTGGTTTACCTAAATCTCATATTTCTAAGTTGATGTACTTGTGGGTCTTACTTACTATGAATTTTACTATGACCTATATTGGGGTTTTGTGAAAGTGTGACTGTTTAAGCATATTTTGAGCTATGAATCTATGATCCTTTATGGGATTTGATGAAAGGTTTTGATGTATCTTGTATAAGGGTGTTACCAATTATTAGTAGGTGGTTTTACATTGGATTTTCTTGCATGATGTCACTCTTGAATTGTATGGTTTTACACTAGCATTGCACACCTATCAAGTATTGGATAAAATGTCTGGTTAATATGTCTTGAGTTATTGAAGGCCTAATGTTTGGCATATGAGTTAAGTGACTTTATGATGATGAAAGGAATGTTATTTATGTGTTGATTCCATGAGAAGTATCTATTGTATTGTGAGCTGACCATATAATATTGAGGGGTGATGCCTCAATCACCTTGGATGGTCATGCCTCAATCACCTTGGATGGTGGTGGTAAGCCATCAAGAATTTAGGGGTTGGTGCCTCAATCACCTTGGATGGGGGTGGTAAACCATCAACCAATTGAGGTGCAGATACCTTAATCATCTCGGATGGGGGTGGTAAGCCATCAACTAATTGAGGACTTGATGCCTCAATCATCTCGGATGGGGGTGGTAAGCCATCAACTAATTGAGAGGTTGATACCTCAATCATCTTAGATGGGGGTGGTAAGCCATCAACCAATTGAGGGGTTGAAACCTTAATCACTTCCGATGGAAGGTGGTTATGTCCATTAACCAATTGAGGGGTTGATTCCTCAATAACTAGTAAGGAGTGCTCTATGTTAGATTCCAAGTACTAAGTTGCATGGTCTATGATGATGGTCTATTCCTACTAATGTAATATGTTCCACGTATAAGCATATTTACTCCAAGTATCATCCATGCATACCATATTGTTATATGTTCACCTATTGCCTAATTATGCATTTTGATTATGATGCATATCTATTGTTTCATTGCATCCTACATATTTAGTACATTCAAACATACTAAGGCATACTCTATGCCTACATGTTGTTACCATGTAGGAACCGGAGCTCCACTTGATCATCTTCCTCCTCCACATGGCTAGTGTTATATCTGTCAAAAGAAGTTGGTGAGTCCTCAACTTCGAGGACATACTTCTCTTGATTTATGCTATGTATAAACTTCCTTTATTATATATTTGACTATGAGGGTGATCCTGGTTGCTTGTCTTAGCCCCCTTTAATTTATATGTTTAGAGGTGTTGTTGGACAAGTTATGTAATGATGCTATGAGCCTTGACTTTTTTTTGACTCTATGATGTTTTATGATATAAAAGATGTCCCTTAGCCCTATGTTCCCTTTTTACTATCTTTTATTGTTGTTTTATTGCGTCCATGACTAAGAATGTGTAATGATAAGTTAAGAGACTTGTTTGGGGCCCCTTTGGGTTCCCCATTCCCCGTATCACGTCTAGGACCTAGGCTTGGGTCGTGAACCCTTCACTTTCACTTCATAATGAAATTTCGCAATTTGATCTAATTCTCACAATTTACCAAGTTCAATTTAGCGAACAAGAGTTACCAATCATTCTAAACCACAGATAAAGGAAATATAGTGTTCAAGTAAGTTTAACAAGGTTTAAGAATCAATTTTCCTAAATTAATAGCCAAATCAAGCAAAAATCGGAGCTTTCTCTCTTGAATTCACACCTAAAACGTCACAATCTAATCAAATATGAATTCACAATCTCAATACGAAGCCAATGACACTAAAATCAAGCAATTCGGGTGAAAAGGGCAAAATGGTCAAAAAATCTCACACTAAAAAAATTTCTCGAAATATGAAAATCTTTAAATAAAAAAGTTCCCCAAGTAATAAGAAATCTAATGGTGAAAATCATTTTGAAGAAGTAGCTAAAATAAACTCACAGTCACCATTTTTCTATCCAAAATCAATGTCCAAGAAAACCCCAATTTCTCCAATTGAAAACCCACAATTTGATGTTAAAATCATGAATTAACCAATGGAAATTGGATATATAAGTTTGAAATACATTACCCTAAAGCTTTATCTTGAAATTCCTTCAAAATTTCCTCAAATCGAGATTAGAAATGTTAAAAATGAAGGGAAAATGGTGAAACTCGACTTTTATGATTATACTCCACGAATGCAGATAGAGCTCTATAAATGCGAAGCTCAAAACCTCCAACACACCCGCTAATGCGGAGGTCATAGAAAATAGACCTCCTTGAAGGCGGAGAAAAAATTTGGCCGCACCAGATTGCAGTCAAACCAACTATTTTGAGAACTCAGAATGGACCCTCGAGATTCATTTGGGACTCCATCGACACAAGTCACATATGTAACCCTACCTGAAATGACATTCTTAACTCAATGGAAGTATCGGAATTAGATTTCAAGGTCACCTTGATCTGGGACTCAATAAAGTTTATTAAAACTAATAAAGACTCAATACCCAAAATGCCCTCAAAAATTCTAAACATTACAATAGGACTATTTCTAGTGTTAGTTTTCACCATCTGGAACCACTAGAACTATCGAAATTCCAATTTGTGGTTCTAAACTCCAAATGTTGACCAAAGTCAAACTATGATCCAAATTCAACTAAAAATGCAACTTTGGATCCATAACCTCCATTCTAACTTCAAATACAATTTCATTAGTTCTCCTCAATCAAATTCTACATTCCAGAGCTAACTAAATCGACAAAATTACATTTCAATACTCAAAACTCAAGATGACCTTAAAACTCAAATTTTCAAAGTTTTTGCCTTTAAAAAAAGCTCTCTTTAGCAAAATTCTAACTTTTCACAAGGTTAAAATTCGACTTTTCAACACATCTAAAAATGACTCAAAGCAACTTTAGAGAGGGATAAAATGGTAATTTAGCTAAAAATGTAAAAAATGACCTGTAGGATCATTACCTCATCCACCACTAAAAACAATGTTTGTCCCCAAACACAAAGCAAGGTAACATACCTGAATCCTCAAAGAGGTAAGGATATCGGGGCTGCATATCAGACTTCATCTCTCAGGTGGCCTCATTCATAGCCCGATGGTGCTAGTGAACCTTCACAGAAGCTATCTCCTTTGTTCTCAACTTCCCAACCTGTCTATTTAAAATAGCACGGGCTTCTCCTCATAGGTGAAATCCGGAATAAACTCTACCGAATTAAGGGATAACACATGCAAATCATCAAAAACATGGTGCCGCAACATGGATAAATGAAATACAAGATGATCTAAGAACAAACTAGGTGGCAAGGAAAGTCTATAGACCGCATCTCTTACTTGCTCAAGGATTTCAAAAGGACCAATGTACCAAGGACTGAGCTTTCCCTTCTTCCCTGAAAATCCCCAAAAATGTGCTTCAAAAATGCCCATAATTGTAATTTCTGTATATCTCAAAATTCATGCGTGATATCGAAAATTTGACTTCATATTCTCAATCAAGGGGCAAAATTGAGTGGGGAATGGATATAATTCGAATTTTAGAGGATCTATAGTGAAAAATAATTTTCGCTAATTTTTCTTGTCCAGTACGCATCCGCGACCAGGACACGACACGGACTGAATGTGTATCATGTTTTAAAGTGTCCTCCGCGGTGGGTCCACATCATGGACCAGATTAGTTTTTCATTTCAGTTCCAAGGGCACTGGGTCATAGCCCCATACCCACTTATGCATGAAAACACCTATATTTCACCATTTTTCAACTCTATATCACTCAAGACCCTCTAAAAAAAAGTCTCCAAGACTTAACCAAATATCTCATTCAAATTTCAAGGATTTCAAGCCTAACTTTGGATCTCAAGAATTCTCTTCAAGCTCTAAGTTCTCTTCAAGCTCATCTCAATAAAACTCAAGTTTGATGGATGTGCGTTTCACCTATTAGGTCCTTTCACCCATGGAGCCCGATCTCCCTTTTTATGAAAATTACATGTTTTCAGGTTGTATCATTTATGGGTATATCTTATTATGGATTTTGATTATAAATTATGTTGGGGTTCTATAAAATGTTGATTAATTACGCATGTCTATCTAGTTCAAGCTTATATTATGAATTGATTTTGTCTATTGAGACTATGTATGTTTTGAGCTATAAAACTATGATCTATTATGAGATTTGATGATGGATTTCAAGGTATCCTATAGGATGGTTTTATTATGTGTTAGTGGGTTGATTTACATT
>JAABOM020059359.1:0-12902 GCA_011800125.2 Solanum clarkiae
TGCGGGGTGAGGGGGGGTCGGATGTACGCAGCCTAACCCCTATGTTTAAAAACATAAAGCGGCTGTTTCCAGATGAGAGGAAATGTAGGTATATGATGACTCTATGATGATGAAAGCATGGTATTTATGTGTTGATTTCGTGGAAAGTAGCAATAGTGATAAAATTTAAAAAGTGAGGAGTTGGTACCTCATTAACCAAAGTGAGGGGTTGGTACCTCATTAACCAAAGTGAGGGGTTGGTGCCTCAAACCAATATATGATACTCTATTCTTGCACATATGATATGTCCTATGCAAGCACGAGTTACTTAAACAATGATCATACATGCCATATTTCTATATGATGTCTATTGTTTGTTGTTATGCATTTTTCTTATGATGCCTATCTCTTGTTGTATTGTATCCCATATACTTCGTATATACAAAAATACTAACACATACTCTTACCTACATAATGTCTCCATGTAGGAGCCGGTGCCCAAGTTGATTATCCTCCTCCACGTGGCTACTTCGGTGCTATCAAGCTAGTTAGTGAATGCTCAACTTCGAGGACCTAGTTTATGTTTCTTCCATTATGTGTTGAGACACTCTTCTTTATTGTTTATCTTGTTTATAAGGGTGAGCCCGTTTACTTTGTCTAGGCCCCCGCTCTTATCTATATATTAGAGGTGTTTATTGGACTTGTTAAGTATCTATGATATGAGTTTAACTCTTATCTTATGACCATGGTATTGTGCAAGCTTTTCCCTTAGCCCTGGTTTCCTCGTTCTCTTATCTTAGATGCTTGATTTATTGCTTCTACGATCAAGGATGTGTAATAATTCTTTATTAGTCTTACTTAGGGTCCCTACGGGTTCCCCTTGCGCCGTGTCATGTCTAGGCCCTAAGCTTGGGTCGTGACATTCTGTGAGGGAATTTGCACTGCATAATTAGATTATGCCTAACCCAATGATTGTGGATGGTTGATGTTCCTTTTCTTGTCATAGTTGGATTGCCAGATACATTCTTTGTGTTTTGGTTTACTGAGTAGCTTTGCAATCTGGTCTTGAAAATGCGAGTTGGGTACCCGAATTAAATTAAATAGTATATATTCCATTAGTGTAACTACAATGTGTTTATCATTGTCTACTTAGATTGAGTCGTCGCTTGAGGACATGCAACAGTTCTAAGTCGAGGGTGTTGATGTGCTATCATATTACAGCATATTTTGTGCCTAAAACTAGGGATGTTGCAAGTTCTAAATGCGACTTTTTATGATTTTTATGTGTTTTAGTGTTGTTGAAAAAAGGTAGGTTGGTATAATTTTTAGAGAAAGTTGCAGATTTTGCTGAAGTATAGGACATATGAGTCTGCCTACAAGTCGTAGCCCAAGCTACGAGTCGTAAGGTGATCACGTAGCAAGGAACAGTGAGCAAAAATCAAGACTCTGCTTAGTGGAGGTCAATCCTACGAGGACACTCTACGAGTCATAGGCCTCACTACGACTCGTATAGGTGGTATCGTAGCAAGAAACAATGAGTTAAAATTTTGGACCAAGAAATGAAAGCTTAGACTACGAGAGGAGCATACGAGTTATAACTCAAGCAATGACTCGTAGTAGTGGATTATAACAGTTAAGTCCAAAATGCCAAATGCTGACTACAAGATCCCGATTACGACTCGTAGGGTGACCTACGAGTCATACCTGTGCGACGTATCTACTGTCAGCTATATTTTCTGTTTAACTTGTAGGGTGTTTTTGTAACTAGTATAAATAGATAAGGTTGTGTTTTCTAAGGGGAGATCCGACATTCACTAACACTTGTAAATATTCTTGGAGCATTTTTAGGGTTTGGAGGAGATTTTTATCTTTCAATTTGAAGATCCACTTTTGGGAGATTGAAATCCCACATTGTACTCATTTGCCATTAATCCAAGCTTATGGTTTTCAACTTGATGGTGTTCTTGTTCTTCGTTGCTTTGGGTAAACTCTCAGCTATGTCATTTATTTGCATTATTGTTGATTTTGACTTAGCCATGAGTAACTAAGCACCCACAACTTTGAGTTGTGGGAACCATGAGTAGGTGACTTGAAATAACCTAGGCTTTGTGTATTTCTTTGATTGGGGTTTTGCATGTATTGTTTATTTTCCTTCATTTTGATTGTTGTTTGGTGGTGGAACAACACCAAACCCCACCTATTATCACCATCTCGACCAAGGTAGTGACGAATTGGAAAAAGGAAGTAAATGACATGATTTGATTGATGTGTTCTCGTCTAATCAATCAAACCTTACCAAGGGGAGGTTGACTGGACAATGTGTAACTGTTAGTTGGCACACCATGGTTGCCGATCACGCGCCATGGTGAAATTCGACCTTCACCTTCACAAGAGGGCTTGAAGAACCTAAGTTACTATCCTGTATGCAAATTCTAAATTAAAGTTATGTTTTCTAGGGTAATTGAGTCAACGAATTATGGGGAATACAATTCCCAAGTTGTCCCTAAATTTGACTGTCTTCCTGCATAGTTACTTTAGTTATTATTTTTATTCTTTAATTACAAAGAAACTCCCCCCTACAGATTTTAGTAATTGATGCTTGAAATGATTGGTAGTGGATCTCCATAGTCAAGCCCCGTATTCCTTGTGGATTCGACCCTAACCTTTGGTTAGGTTAATTACTGACAATGACCACTTTCTTATTGGAGTGTGACCATCATCAACATGCCTTGCAAGCTAGAAATTACTATTCTTGTTAATATTCGCAGTCAGCGGGTAGTTGAATTGTTACTTTCAAATCATCCATACCTTGTCTGCTCATTTTAAACGAGTTTGTAATTTATTGGAGCATGTGGCCTCAATCTAGGCATACACTAGTGATGCCATTGCCTTGTGACATTCTAAAGTTGATAGACTTGTTAAATCTACATCAATGTGACTTTGAGAGGCATAGTTCCTTGTAGACTAAAACAGCATACATAGGTTTGGTGGAGCTGAACCTTAGCTAGGTGGTAACTTAGCTGAAAACCTTATTGTCTATACTTCCTATACCACATTGCATTTGACGGTTCCAATCACGCTCTCAAGTGCATTTGGCTACAAAAGTGATTCTGATCTGCCTGTAAGGCTTCAATAGGATAATTGGGGCCAATATGAGCTAAATTATAATAAATGTGATAGCTTTGGTTATGGGGTGATATCGAGCATATCATTCGGAGATAGTTATATGTAAATTAGCCCTGGTAGGAGGTTCCATTTGTGATTCGAGATCCGGGCTCTATACTTCTTGCTACTAATTACTTATCCTCTTATGAAAGAGTCAACACATGGAATTCAGCTACTAGATTTTATCATTGAATCTATATTAGTCTCTACCTTTAGTTCGAGGTTTGTGCTCTATCATAGCATTACAGGGTTTGGCATTATTAAAATATACATAGTAGGGATTCTCATCCATAGTTAAATGTACGAGCTTAATACCTTCTATGCTTCAGAGCTCAGAAATACTATTACTACTACTACACCTAGTTCTGTTGCATTTCTACTTGTTCCTAGTTTAGATTTTCTATGTACTAGTCAGGAATATGAGAGCCCATTCAGGGTTAGTTCTAGGTCTTTGTCCCCGAATGATTATATTTCTTGTCCCTACTTTTCACCTATGTTTGGGTTGTATTCTTGTATTTCCTACTATATTTACTCTTCTTACTTTACTCTTCTTACTTAGTCATCCTACATTGCCTACAAAGTACCTATTATCCTGGTACTTATACTACACTCTCTATCTAATTTTATGATGCAAGTCCAAGCACCAGTCATCAGCACTGAATTATAGAGCTCTTTGCAGTTTGATTCAAAAATGAGGGTGTGCACTTTACATTTTGAGATCATTTTTGTCTTCTTCAGTATGTTGGCGCATCTTTTTGTATATTTGGAGGCTAGCCCATATTGTATATATTTATGATTCACTTTTTGGACTTCTACTTAACTTTTATTTTGTAGTAGCTCTATACATATGACTTTTGTGTTTTGGAAGGGATTTTTTGTAAATACATTCAATTTAAGTTTTCTTTTACTATTATTATTCTTTTATTTTATTTCTTTTTAGTTCTTCCCCTTACACATATTTCTTTCAATTCTATGTTATCAATGTGGACTATTGTACATATAATCTTTAGTTACTTGCAATCATGTTTGTGTTCTTAGAGTGGGAGATTTCATTCAGTTAGTCTTTTTGAGCCCCATAGCTCTATATATTCTATTCACTTAGGCTCCACAAAGATATATCGAGATTTGAGGTAGCACTACTAGTGGTATTTTATGAGGAGGGATATAACTGACTATGTCTCCCATTGCTTGAGCTACCAGGAGGTGCAGCCTAAGCATCAGAGGCCTGGAAGAGAGTTCCAGAGATTAGACATTCTCGAGTGAAAATAGGAGTATTCATAATGGACTTCGTAATATGTTTGCCTTGGACTTCTAGGGGAGCTAATAGTATTTGGGTCATTGTTGATCGATTAAGCAAGTCTACTCATTCCTCTCACTTCATTTTACATTCAGTGAGGAGCAGTTAATCCATGCCTATATTTAGGAGAAAGTTTATCTTCATGGGGTGCCAATGTTCATTCTATCAGATTGAGGTTTCAATTCAATTTTAGTTTCTAAAGGGCCTTTGAAACGGAGTTAAGCATCCGAGTTGATCTTAGCACTACATTTCACACCTAGATAGATAGCCAGTCAAAGTACACCATTCAGGTCTTGAAGGATATGTTATTAGCCTGTGTGTTGGAGTTTGGGGGTCAACAGTGGAATTATTTTTTCCCTACCAGAGTTTTTGTACAACAACAACTACCATTTGAGTATCTAGATGGGCCCATTTGAGGCCCTATATGGTACATGTTGCTACTTTATGCTTGTTTGGTTTGAGTCTTCACAACCTGGCCACACAACAAGATTTGCTTTGGCAGGCCCTAGCTAAGGTCTGGGTGATTCAAGATAGGATGAGGATAGCATAGAGCAGGCACCAGAGTTATGCCGGTCATAGATGCCACCCTTTATGCTTTGGTATTGCTGACCAGGTATTCTTGCGAGTATCACCCTCATAGGGTGTGATGAGGTTCAATTGGCAAGGCAAGTTTAGCCATATTTATATTAGGCTTATTGAGATTTTATGGAGAGCTAGTGAGGTTGCATATCAGCTGGCTCTACCACTGGCATTTTTAGCTATACACCCAATTTTTAATGTATTGAAGCTATGGCAGTATCATCCAGATGAGTCTTACATGCTTCAATATGATACTGTTAAGTTGTATGACCATTTGAACTTCATTAAAGAGGCAGTTGCCTTTCTAGTCAAGGATGTTTGTAAGCTTCATTCCCGGTCCATTACTATAGTTAAGGTCCAATTGCAACACCAACTAGTCAAGGAGGCTATTTAGGAGACTGAGTAGGAGATGCGAGAGGAGTTCCTAGCTTATTTAAGCCTTCAGGTATGTTATTACCCTTACGTTTGCAGATGAAAGTTTTTTAGTAGTAGACACAGTGATGATCCTCTAGGTTATTTTCCTTATACTGCTTCTATTTTTCATCATTTATAGCTTTTCTATGGTCATTTATGACCTGCTGACACTGTTATCTCGATCACTTTGTCATTTATTTAAATTTTGTGTAGTTTTTCGGGTTTGGAGGCCTTTACATCATATAAGGCCTTAGAATGGAATTTTGATAATCCTATTAGCTCAAGAATGGCCAACTAGGGTAGAATAATGGTTGGCTCAAGTCCCAAGGCCTATGGTGTGATTTTTAACCCTATTAGCATTTGAAAACTAGCTAAAAGTTGACTTGAAACGACCCCAAAAAGTGCCTAAAAATGTGCCTCAAAATGCCCAGAATTTTAAATTTCATATATCTCAAAATTCATGCATGATATCGAAAATCTGACTTCATATTCTTGATCATGAGGTCATTTTGAGATGATAATGGTTCTAGCCCCTATTTTAGAGCAATCGAATCACAATTTCAAATTTCCAAAATTTCAATTTCCAGAATCGGTCTGCGACTGTGCCGCGACGCACAGTTATGGCGGACATGTGTAAACTTGGTCTTTACGGAAGGTTCGCATAAATTCTGCCTAGTTATTTTTTTTTGCAGTCCAAGACTTTTAAGGCTTGGGCCAAAGTATTCTTAAACGTGTTTTTACCGATACTTAGCCATATTTCACCGTCATATCATCCTAAACATTCCCTAATGCTCATTCAGAAACTTAGCCATCTTTTTCGCTCCTAAATTCAAGTCTCAAAATCCTCATCCAAAAGTAGGGATTTCCTTCAAGCTTCAAGCCTCCATTTCCAATCTACACCAAGAGTTTCTCCAAAGCTAAGGTATCTAGGTTTTAGCCATTGGGTTCTTCCTCCGATGGTGCCCTAATCTCTTTTTTACTCAATTTGTATGATTTAAAGTTGATTTTACAAATGTTAAAGCTATGTAAGGTTGTGACTATTTTGCTATGTTTTGAGCTATATATCTTGGATCTAATGTAAAGGTTTGAGAAGGGTTTTGATGTATATTGCTTGAGGAAGTTACAAGGTGTTGATTGATAGTTTTACAATGGATTTTCTTGCATGATTTTGTATCTAAATTGCATGGTCTTGTACCCCCAGTACACATTCATCAAGGGTTTGATAAAATATCCTGCTATGGTTTCCTGAGGAATTGAAGGTCCAAAGCGTGAGGTATGATATGAATGATGTTATGCTGATTAAATGAGCTTATCTATATGATAAATTCTATATAAAGTGTTGCATTAGACCATGTCCAATATGAGGGGGATCAAGAGCCTGGATAACCTAGATAAGGGTTTGTACTCATCAACCTAATGAGGGGTTTGTACTTCAGTAATAGGGTGATGGGTTGGCATCATCATCAACCTACATGGGGGTTTGCACTCATCAACCTGGTGAGGGGTTTGTACCTCACCATGTAAGTGATGGGATTGCATCATCACCAACCTACCAAGGGATTTGTACTTTGGAAAGCTTGCTTGGTCTCTTCTACACATATGATATCCTATACGAGTATGAGTTACTTAAGCATACTTTACATATCCATTAATCATTACATGTCGTATTGTTATATTATGTGTATTGCCTACTATTATGCATTTGATTATGATGTCTATCCCTTGTTAAATTGCATCCTACAAACTTATACCTTCAAACATACTAATATATACTCTTGCCTACATGATATCACCATGCAGGAACTGGTGCACAAGTTGATCATCCTCCTCCTCCACGTGGCTAGTCTTGTACAACTCAAGCTAGTTGGTGAGTCTTCCACTTCGGCGATCTTACTATGTATTGAGATATTCCTCATTATTGTCTATTTTGACTATGAGGGTGAGCCAGGTTGCTTTGTCTTGGCCCCCGCTCTTATCTAAGTATTAGAGGTGTTTGTTGGACATGTTATTTATTTATGATGTGAGCTTTGACTGTTTGTCTCTTGATTATGATGTTATACAAGCTTTCTCCTTATCCCCTTTGACACTATTCTTACTCTTTATGTCTTTTATATGCTTCTGCGACCAATGATATGTAATGGTAAGTTAAAAGGCTTATGTGGGGTTCTTTCATGTTCCTCATTCATCGTGTCACGTCTACGCCTTAGGCTTGGATTGTGAAAAATTTTGCATCAGAGCACTAGGTTGATAGATCCTTGAAGTCTAACACATCGTGTCAATGAGAATTGTGGTGAGTTCCCCCTCCCCCCCCAACGATTGTTCTTTGCTAAGCTAGTTGATCATGCAAAACACTGGAAGAAGAAGGGCCCAAACTCTTGAGGAGCAACCTACCAATGGTGAACTCCATGATGCCCTCACTATGCTTGCCCAAGTTGTGGCCAATCAAGTCAATCAAAGGGCCCAAGCCCTCATTCTACTACACCGAAACCTAGGGTGTGGGACTTCATGAGGATGAATCCTTCAGTGTTCTATGGGTCAAAGGTGGATGAAGATCCACAAGTGTTCATTGATGAGGTCTACAAGATCTTGAATATCGTGGACATTGGACGGAATGAAATGGCGGAGTTGGTAGCGTACCAACTCTAAGGGGTACCCAAATAAGGTATGAGCAATGGAAAGGGGAGAAGGGAATTGGTAATGTGGTGCTTTGGGAGGAGTTCCAATTGCCTTTCCTTAATCGGTTTTTCCCTCTTGAGCTTAGGGATGCTATGTTGGTAGAGTTCATTAACTTGAAACAAGGTGCTATGAGTGTGAGGGAGTATGCCCTCAAGTTTAATCAACTTTCAAACTATGCTCCTCATTTGGTAGTTGATCCTAGTTCTAGGATGAACAAATTAGTGATAGGGGTCTCCGACTGGGTGAGTGAGCAATCCCAGTCCACTTTGGTAGTTAGTAATATGGACTTTGCTCGGTTGATGACATATGTCAAACAAATGGAGGAGGAAAGGTTGAGGAAGAGAAGGGAGAATGAGGCTAAGAGGGCCCGTCTTGGGGGTAAGTTCCAAAGGGGTAGCCGGTTCCATCAAGGCAAAGGGTCTTCTCATCCTACTAATAAGGGCTTTGCCAATGACTTCCCTAGACCTCAAGGTGTTGGTGGTGTCACTCCCATTGATGTGTGTCCTAAATGTGGAAAGAGTCATAGGGGCCCCTGTTTGAAGGGTTTTAATGCATGTTTTGATTGTAGAGAGCTTGGTCATAAAAGGGTGGATTGTCCAAGAAATCATGGCAAGGTCCGGGGTGCAAATGCAATTCCATTGGGTAGATGTGGTCCTCAAGGTGGTTCCCCATAGCACAATCAGTTTTATGCACTATATGGGAGGCAAGGGATTGGTAAGGTTCCCGATGTCGTTACTGACATGTTGAAAATCTTTGACTTTGATGTATATGCTTTGATTGATCCTGGTGCCACTCTCTCTTTTATTACCCCCTTTGTTTCCCAAAAGTTCCATGTTGACGTCGAGTTGTTGCATGAGTCATATGAAGTGTCACCCTTATTGGTGCCTCTATAGTTTCTAGGAAGGTTTATAGAAGTTGTCGTATTTGTATTTTTCATAAGTTGTTGCCTTGTGATCTTGTTGAATTGGACATGGTGGATTTTGATGTCATTTTTGGGATGGATTGATTGCATGCCTACTATGCTTCTATTGATTGTAGAACCCACAGGGTCAAGTTTCAATTCCCTAATGAACCCGTCCTTGAGTGGAAGAGTCAAGATGTAGTGGTCAAGGGTAGATTCATTTCTTGCAATAAAGCCCGTAAGTCGATCTCGAAGGGGTGTCTCTACCATCTTATAAGGGTTAGGAATGTGGAGTCTAAAGCCCCTTCTATAGAGTCGGTTTCGATTGTAAATGAGTTCCTTGATGTCTTCCCAAATGACCTTCCCAGTGTTCCTCCCAAAATGGAAATGGATTTTTGGTATAGACCTCCTCCCCGATACTCAACCTATCTCCATTCCCCTTTACGATGTGGCCCATACAGAGTCAAAGGAGTTAAAGGAACAATTGAAGGATTTGTTGGAGAAGGGATTCATTAGACCTAGCCAATCACCTTGGGGTGCATTGGTGTTGTTTGTAAATAAGAAGGATGGGTCCCTTAGGATGTGTATTCACTACCGGCAACTCAATAGGGTCACCATCAAGAATAGGTATCCTCTTTAAAGGATTGATCATTTGTTTGACCAATTGAAAGGGGCTAGCCATTTGTCTAAGATTGATCCTCAGTCCGAGTATCATCAAGTGAGGGTGAGAGAGTGTGATATTCCCAAGACAACCTTCTAGACTAGATATGGGAATTATGATTTTTTCGTGATGTCTTTTGGGTTGACCAATGCACCGGCCATCTTCATGGACCTAATGAATAGGGACTTCAAACATTACCTTGACTCCTTTGTTGTGGTCTTCATTGATGATATTTTTGATCTATTCACATAGTAGGGAGGGGCATATGGGGCATTTGAGGGTTGTGTAGCAAAGATTGAGGGAGGAGGAATTGTATGCCAAATATGAAAAATGTGAATTTTTGTTAAAGGAGGTTGCATTCTTAGGTCATATGATGTCGGGGGATGGTATTAAGGTGGATCCTAAGAAGATCAATGTGATTAGAAATTGGGACTATTGACCCCGTCGGATATTTGGAGCTTCTTAGTCCTAGTAGGTTATTATCAAAGGTTTGTGAATGGGTTCTCCTCCATTGCTTCCCCTATGACAAAAGTGACTCAAAAGAAGGTTAAGTTTGTATGGACCGATGAGTGTAAGAGGAGCTTCCAAACATTGAAAGACAAGCTTGTGTCCACTCCTATATTGTCACTACCAGTTGGGTATGAGGGATTTATGGTGTATTGTGATGCTTTCCAGGAGGGTTTGTGTTATGTGTTGATGCAAAATGGTAAGGTCATAGCTTATGCTTCTAGACAACTCATGGTACATGAAAGGAACTACCATACCCATGATCTAGAATTAGCCGCTCTTGTGTTCTCATTAAAGATTTGGCATCACTACTTGTATGGGGGTGCATGTTGATATGTTCACCGATCACAAGAGCCTCCAATATGTCTTCACTCAAAAAGATCTCAACTTGAGGAAAAGAAGATGGTTAGAACTTCTTAAAGACTATGATACTAGTGTGCATTATAATCCAGATAAGTCAAATGTGGTGGTGGATGCTTTAAGTAGGGTGTCTATAGGTAGCTTAACTCATGTCGATGTCGGTGATAAGGAAATGGCTAGGGAGGTGCATCAATTGGCTAGATTGGGGTTTAGGTTTCAAGAGGTTAGTGATGATGGGGTTGTTGTTGATGGGTCTAAGTCTTCATTGGTAGA
Source organism: Solanum clarkiae (assembly GCA_011800125.2). Classification (NCBI taxonomy): domain Eukaryota; kingdom Viridiplantae; phylum Streptophyta; class Magnoliopsida; order Solanales; family Solanaceae; genus Solanum; species Solanum clarkiae. The sequence goes on from JAABOM020059359.1 coordinate 10,813, forward strand.
TGAGGTGATAGCAAAACAAGATCTTGATTCCTCTTTTCTTGAATTGAAGGCCTTGGTGAAAGAGGGAAAAGTAGAGGTTTTCTCCCAAGTGGGAGATTGTGCCCTTAGGTACCAAGGTAGGTTGTGGGTGCCTTGTGTTGGTGGTTTAAGGGAGAAAATCCTTGATATGGCCCATAATTCTTCTTATTCTATCCACCTCAGTTCCACCAAAATGAATAGAGACTCGAGGGATGTGTATTGGTGGGGAGGAATGAAGAGGGACATTGCCAAATTTGTTTCTAGTTGCCATAGTTGTCAACAAGTCAAAGCCAAACATCGAAGGCGGGTGGTCTAACCCAAGACATAGAGATTCCTACTTGGAAGTGGAAGGTGATTAATGTGGATTTTTCGGTTGGGTTGCCTAAGACTAGAAAAGGTTTTGAATCCATTTGGGTTGTGGTTGATAGGATGACAAAATCGGCTCACTTCCTACCGGTTAAGACTACATATGGGGCTGAAGAGTATGCAAGGTTCTACATATATGAGTTAGTGAGGTTACATGAGGTTCCTTTTTCCATCATATCGGATCATGGTGCACAATTCACTTCACACTTTTGGTGGACTTTTCAAAGGGGTCTTAGTACAAAAGTTCACCTTAGCACGACCTTTCACCCTCAAACGGATGGTCAAGCTGAAAGAACCAATCAAACACTTGAGGATATGCTTAGGGTTTGTCTTAGAGCTTAAGGGTAGATGGGATGATTTTCTTACCTTGATTGAGTTTTCCTACAACAATAGCTATCACTCTAGCATCGGTATGACTCCTTTTGAAGTTCTTTATGGGAGACATTGCAGATCACCAGTTGGTTGGTTGGAGGTTAGCTTTATTGGTACTGAATCTGGTTATGGAGGCTCTTGAGAAGGTTAAGATGATTAGGGAAAGGTTGAAAACTACCCAAAGTCATCAAAAATCCTATGTAGATGTGAGAAGAAGAGACCTTGAATTCAAAATAGATGATTTTGTCTATATAAAAGTTTCTCCGATGGAAGGTGTGGTCCATTTTGATAAAAAGGGGAAGTTGAGTCTGAGATATGTTGGTCCTTACGACGTGATAAAGAGGGTTGTCAAGGTAGCTTATGAGTTGGAGTTGCCTGAAATGAATTTGGCTCATCTGGTATTCCATGTCTCTATGTTGAGAAAATATGTATATCATCCTAATGCTATTGTGCGTCCTCATTTTGTGGGTGTTGTTGACAATAACTTGACTTATAAGTAGGTTCTGATTCAGATTTTAGATCGACAAGTGAAAATATTGAGCAACAAGAAGGTGGCATCCGTTAAGGTCCTTTGGAGGAACCACCAAGTCGAAAATGCTACATGGGAGGCCAAAGAGGACATGGAAAAGCGGTATGCTTATCTTTTTCACTCCACTCAAGCCTAAGGTACTAACTTTAAGTCCACTATGTGATTTCAAGTCTTATATTTCAGGCCTTATGTCATTCATATGCACTCCTATTTAAGTTGGCCAATTTGTGATGATTTTACGTTTATGTTGAGATTTTGAAAATGGTGTTTTAAATGTATTATTGTATTCTTGTTGGGGCTGATTTCTTTATGATTACTCTTTTCTTGTACATCTCTTTTACATTTGGTGGCGAATGTTACCAAGGCGGAGATATTTAAATGACCCCAAAAAGTGTCCGAAAATGTGCCTCGGAATGCCTCGAATTTCAAATTTCATATATCTCAAAATTCATGCGTGAAATTGAAAAATCCAACTTGATATTCTTGATCAGGGGATCATTTTTAATAGGAAATGGGTCCAACCCCAATTTTAGAGCAATCGAATCACAATTACAAATTTCTAAAATTTCAATATGCAAAATCGGTCCGCGACGTGCAGCTGTTGCGGACATGTGTAAACTTGGTCTTCGCGACAGGTCCATGTGCGGATATGTATAAATTCTGCCCAGTTATTTTTCTTGTGGCCTAAGACTTCTGACTCTTGGGCCTAAGTGTTCCCGAACGTGTTTTACCTATACTTAGTCATATTTCACCCTCATATCATCCTAAACATTCCCCAATACTCACTCAAACACTTAGCCATATT
>JAABOM020059360.1:0-12900 GCA_011800125.2 Solanum clarkiae
TACCAATTCATAAATAATCTCTCTAATAGGTTTACTACCCGTGCGATGAGGCATACTCAACTTAGACCTATTGATTGAATTTCTTGTGCTTGTTTCCTACATCAACAAATTACCATCAAAATTATAATCAGCTACTGAAAATAATATCTTAATAAATTGTAGCTATGAAGTCATACCTTAAACTTTTCACTTAAAAATGCTCTTTTACAAGCCATTCCCAATCACCCTTGTCTACCTCATTTGGCACATCCTTTAGAGCATCACGAAATGGCTTAGACTTCATATTCTTGTGAAGTGATGCCCTCCAATTATTCCATAACCTTCGCATATGTTGCAAGACATGTTCTTTTTGATCATTCATTTCGTCACTAACAAATTTATCCTACAATATTTCACAAGTTTAATTTTCATGTTGTCAAGAAGGATGAAAGATACAATAAGAAAGACATCAGTAAAGATAAAAACAATGAGGTGAATCACATAGCAAGACACATAGAAATCTACAAAAACCCTGTGTTAGCTTGGTCTTAGACATTTCTTAGTTATTTCAGCCTACTAGTTAACATGGTGAGTTTTAGCTATATATGTATGCTGCTTGTAAAGACACTCGAGGAAAGCTCCTAGAAACTCAAAGAAAAGACGAAGATAAAGTTTCGCGCACTATTGAGTTCATTAAAAATAATGAAACAACCAGAAAGAATTAATTAGAGACAAAAAACGAATTGAATCAAGTAGCAGGCTACATAGAAATTAACAAAAACCCTGTGTTCGCTTGGTCTTATATATTTCTTAGTTCTTCTTAGCCTACAAGATACCTTGCTGAGTTCGTAGCTACATATGCTATGCTCCTTGTAATGATACATGAGGACAACTTCTAGAAATTCAAGAAAAAGACAGATGTTTCACCCACTGCTGAGCTCATTCAAAATTAAACAAACAACTAGAAAGACATCATTAGAGAAAAAAAATGAGGTGAATCAAGTAGTACGCTATATAGAAATCAACAAGAACCCTGTGTTAGCTTGATCTTAGACGATTTTTAATTCTTTTTAGCCTACAAGTTACCTAGTTGAGTTTGTAGCAATATATGTTATGCTCTTTGTAATGATACTAGAGGAAAACTCTTAGAAACTCAAGGAAAGGACAAATATAAAGTTCAAGCCATTGCTAAACTGATTTATAATCAAAGAAACAACCAGAAAGACATCGTTATAGATAAAAACATAAACAGAGGTGTCCAAGATGGAAGTGGAAAGAAAGATAGGGGCAGCCACCAGAAGTCTCATTCCAGATGAGAGTTAAAATGCCCAATTGGAATGTATAGGGTATCAACAATAAAGATAAGAAAAGTGCTTTGAAATCTCTTATCCAAAAGTGGGCAGCAGACATTGTTTGTTAACAGGAAACCAAAATAGAGTCTTGAAATCCATCCCTCTTTAGACAAATATGGAGGAATTGATGGCTTTCCTGGTCAGAAGTCCAAGCAATTGGCACCAAAGGTGGAATGTTAATTTTATAGGACAAAAGAGTTTGAAATTGTGTTGAGCCGGAGGCAGGGGCCTTCTCCTTGTCCTACAGATTTGAGAGCACCTCTGAGGACTTCAAATGGATTTTCACTGGTGTTTACAGACCTCAAACACAGATGTGCAATATTTGGATATGGAAATCAGTGAATAGACTTCATTTTCCAAAACTAAAAACAAGTAAGTGACCAGTTTAAGTCATCTCAAGGACATTCATATTTACAGCGCACCTGCAGGCCTCAACATCTATCAGGTGGACATGGCTAACCACACCACTATCACTAGAGAATCGAGCGGTAAAACGCACAGTAAGGCACCCATCTTTGAGCATGTACATTTGGTAAAAACCTCAAAAATTATTTAGTAAACCAATCTAAATAAACCTTTTGACATCATGTTATCATCACCCCTCCAAAAACTCAACTTTAATATCTCCATCTTTCAACTTAAAAAATCAAAAAAAGAAATGTTGTCCTTACCGTAACAACATTCCACAGGTGTTCTAGCTTCTCTTTTTCAATGTCCATCCATGAGTGTAGCCGTAATGGAAACGTAGTATGATCACGAACTAAAATCCCCAAGTGTCTCACAAATGAGTTATGATTTTCCCCAACAACTCGATTCTGGTAAAAAGTGACTCAACTTTTCTCCAGGTTTAAGTCGTCCAACACTTTTACAAATGTTCTTTCCTCTAACGCTTCTCAGATTTTCAGATTCATGAGGACCTGCAATTTAATCAAATTCATAAAATATAGTTTCATCACACTAACTACAAGAAAATGACAATCGAGATAATAAAAATACTTATTTCATTTGTATGGATATCTTGTACAGCTGCAACTTCTGAGGAGAGAGGAACATCATCATCAATTGGATCAAAACTAGGCGATACAACGATGTTATTTTGTTCTACCTCTTTTTGACAAGTTGATCATTAAAGTTCTTATTTTGGCCCATTGGAGTTGTTTGTTCAGCCCTTAATCTCTTGAAGCCCATGGATTTTAAGCTTTTCCCTCGTCCTCTTGCTAAGGCACCTGGTGGAATGCACGCCTGCTTATTAGTCTTGAATGTTGATCCCATTTGAGAGTTCTGAAATTTTGTTGGATTCATTTCAACCTACTATAGAAAAGGCAGAGTAATTGTAAGTTCATCCATTGAGAGAAAAATTATTCAACAAGTCTTTAATGATCTTAAATCATGTTACCTGGACTATTTTATTGAGCATAATGGAGACAAAAATGCAAGTTTTACAACCAAATTCTTCTACTTCATACTGATTACACAATAGTTTTTTGTGATGCTACTAGTGAGCAAATCAGTTTTTGAGACTAATGATAGTTATCTTTGAAACAATTTCAGGCCCGAAGATAAACTGGAGAAAAAGCAGCATCTTTCATATCAATGAAGTCTCTCAGGTTCAGTTTATAGCTAACGTTTAAGATGTGGAGTGGGAAACTACCTACTGTTTACCTGGGACTCCCATTGGCTGCTAGACATAAGGCTGATCAGCAGTTAAGGGAGCTCTATCATAGTAACCATAATCAATCTGACCAGAAGTTAAAGGAGCCACAATACTGATCAGACAGAAGACAACAGTAAGGCAGGGGAACAAACTACGACTAGCCATAACTTTCAAGTACTATAAAGGCTAAGAACAAGTCTGATTCTTGTGAATTGTGTTCTGCATTAGAGCAATTTATATACTGAGAAAAAAAAGTTACATTAGTGGAATTAAGAGTGGAAATGCCACTGTGTACATGAGAGCTTAATGGACATGTAAACATTACAATTTTATACTACAATCGGTATACATTACGACTTGTATATTGTTGTTAATGCAGAACAACTTCAACAATTTATATAGTTTTGGAATTTGGTGAACACAATCATAAATAGAATAACTCTGTTAATGCAGAACAACTTCAATAAATTGTTAATGAAGATTGTCGAATACAATCATAAACAGGGAATAAGCCTGGAGACACAGAGAAACATGCTAGAGTGTTTATAACAGTATCTGGAACAAGCTTGTGCTCGATATAACTGTGCTCAATAAATCTGGAAACACAGAGACATATAACTGTATCTTTCGGAATTAAGAAGACCTTTCACAAACTACATACAAGCTTAGATTCTACGACGTCGTCAAACCACTGTTAATATATTGCTAAAACCAGACCAATTGTTACCAAACTATCAAGCACATAACAAAATCACCAGAAAATAAAAGTTTTAAGTAAAAAAGAAAACTACCAGCAAACAAGGTTAAGAAAAAAGGACCTAGATAAAATTATATAGGGTAAAATTTAGAATTGGAAAATTAGGTATTCCAGAAATCAATTCTCAGGCAAAACAAGGTAAACTTACCTTCCAGAGAAGAAAAGAGTCTCCGAAATACAGCAACTAAAGCAGTGAAAAGCAGAAGAAAACTCCAAGATAAGGCTCCACTAACAAGTAAGAAGACAAGGATAAGTTTTCTGATCAAAATAGAGAACCCCCAGCTTGTATTTAAAAGATTAAATAGAGAAAACTGCGGATAATTTTCTCTTAACAAACCTAGAAACTTGAGGGAGCCGTTGCTGATTAGAATTGACAAGCAACGCGAATCTGATGCAAAGAAGTGCTGATGTTCCTAACAAACTGAAAGAAACGTGCAATTAGTTGCTGAGAAGCGCTCCTGAAATATCGTCGATTTGGTTTCATACATATTTAGGTGTGGGCGCGCGTATTGGGGTGAAAGACACGACATTAGATTTTAGGAGAGCACCCTTGGCTAAGAGTTGGTCATTAAATCCTGATTTAGACCTCTCGGAAGGGTTAAAGATTCCGAAGTTTATCACTTTTGATGGGACTGGCAATTCTTTGACTCATTTGAAAGCTCGTGGGGTCACTTTTGATGCGCCTTTTTAGCCGAAATCTTAAGGGAGAAGTCGTGGAATGGTTTACCTCACAAGAGCTAAAGCAATGGCTAAGATGGGAGGCACTCGCAAAGGATTTTGTTGAAAGATTTGGACATAACATAGAAGTCGCCCTTGATCGCTATTATTTGGAGAAGATCGAGCAAAAATCTACGAAAAATTATCGAGAATACGCTCTTCATTGGAGAAGAGACGCTGCAAGAGTTTAACCTCTAATGTCTGAATGCGAAATTACCAAAATGTATATTCGTATTCAAAAGCCAGAATACTATAAGAAAATGTTGTGTATGATAGGATGGAAATTCATCGATGTCGCCATGGTAGGAGAAACTTTAGAGGATGACTTCAAGACTGGAAAAATCACGTTACAAGTTAACGAAGAAATGTCTGCTATTAGAGTTGTTCCATCAAAGAGATATCAAAAGCGTCACGTCAAGCAAGAAAAATTCTCTCGTCCATTTTTCAAAAAGCCTCCCAAAGTATATACGCCATTAAAGGAGTCTCAAATTCAGGTTTACGAAAAGCTGAAAGCAGCGAGTATGCTCCATCCTATAAAAGGAAGACCAACCAATCCCTTGGGGAAGTTTTACAGGACAGACCATAAATGTTCTTATCATTCAGAAGCTATCGAAATGATACAGAAAACTGTTCAACCCTCAAGCACAAGATTTAGAACATGCTGGACAACAAATTAATCATGATCGATTAAGCTTTCCCAAAAGACAATACATTTGATGCTTGAAGTAAGTACAAGATGACTTGAGTTAGATCGCTTGAAGACGTTCGCCATCAGAGGACAGAAACAAGAGTGCAAATATTGACAAGATTTTCACATATGGAGTTATTACATATTTAATCTTTTCTTCCCCAAATTAGCCTTATTTCTTTTTTAATAAACTACGTTTGACCTGAATTCTCAAGAATGAGATACTTAGACGGCCTATGTCGGTCTCGGTCATCACTTTATCCCTTTTATTATTCTTTTTTTCTATGAATTACGTTTGACCTAAATTCTCAAAAATGAGATACATAGGCGGCCTATGTTAGCCTCAGTCATCCTTTTATCCCTTTATTATCCTTTTTCTTCGAACTATGTTTGACCTGATTCCTGTCTCAACAGGATATGTAGGCGCCACAATGGCTCAGTCATATTCCCCATTAGATTTTCATTTATCTTTATAATGAAAACTGGGGCAGAATTTTTGAGAGGATCTCAAAAATTTATTAGAAGACAAGTTTTTTCCAATAAGATAAGGGATCACAATATGCAACTAGGGCAAAATTTTTGAGAGGGTCTCAAAAAATTCTTCGAAATGATGTTCCTCCAAATCAAATTTGGAATTTTGTTGAAGTATGTAACTGGAAGCAGAGTTTTGAGAAAATCTCAGAAATTTCTCAAATATATAATTTTCTACATTCAAGCAAACTGGGCAGAATTCTTGAGGAGGGTCCTCAAAAGTTCCACTAAAACTGTGTCTCAAAGAGCAGATGAGTGTGCAAGTCGATTGCATAAAGGAGCACGAGGACAAGACCAACACAAATTCATCTCTCAAACTAAGAATGTTTCTTTGGATGCAAGAACAGTAAAATCACAAAGATGATGATGTCAAAATCCTCAAGCATAAGGCGCCATCTACACCTAGCGTGGTCTCGTCACAATCATCTTATTTTATCTTCAATTTACTGTATTATGTCAAAATGATTTCTACTTACTTTCACTATGTTTTTCTTTAAACTAAGTTGGTTGTCCACCCTATAAATTGGATAATTATCGAGCTATCCACCTCATTATAGTTGGATAATCATCGGGTCATCCACCCCGTTACAGTTGGATAAATTATCGAATCGTCCACCCGTTACACATGGATAATTATCGAGTCGTCCACCTCGTTGCAGTTGGATCATTATTGGTTCATCCATCCCGTTACAGTTGGATAATTATTGAGTCACCTGCCTCGTTATAGTTGGACCATCATCATACATTTTGCATTGCCGAGAGGGCCATTTTATTTTTCAAGTTACCGAGAAGGCCATTTTATTTTCAAGTTACCGAGAGGGTCATTGCATATTCATCACCGAGAAGGTCATTTTATTTTCAAGTTGTCGAGAGGGCCACTGCATATTCATCGTCGAGAAGGCCATTCTATTTTCAAGTGGCCGAGAGGGTCATTGCATATTCATCGCCGAGAAGGCCATTTTATTTTTCAAGTTGCCGAGAGGGTCATTGCATATTCATCGCCAAGAAGGCCATTTTATTTTTCAAGTTGCCGAGAGGGCCATTGAATATTCATTGCCGAGAAGTTTATTTTCAAGTTGCCGAGAGGGTCATTGCATATTCATCGCCGAGAAGGCCATTTTATTTTCAAGTTGCCGAGAGGGTCATCACATTCATCACATATTCAAGAAAGACATCATCATTCATTGCCGAGAGGGTCATCATCATGATTGTATCATATTGACTCATTATCTATCACGTCTAAAAGAAGAATATATGTCGAATATGATAAAAGATATCATCTCTAATTCAAGTTATGATTTTTTTACTAACATTTTGTCTTAGTTATATCGAGAGCATCCAAAAGGGTAAATTCTCGAGAGGAACCTCAGGTGTGTACATCGTCAAATAGGACACAACACAACGTGGAACTTTTCTTAGTAGCGAACTGGGACATAGACTAAAGAAGAATGTCAAACTCTTCGGACGCGAGTTGAAAAACGACTCCCACTGCAATCCAACCATACCCCTGTCAGAAGGCATGTGGGTATTTCTTTGAGTTCGTCAGTTTTCAGATTCGCTTCCAGGTGATCTCAACTCTCATTGGAAGCAATCTTTCCAATCCGAATGACAATGTACCAAGAATTTTAAAAATTATGTCTATGTAAGTTCTTAATTATGAGTGTGAAGTACACCACATTTATGGTTAAGAGGTTGCAAGCCTCTTTTTCATAACTCGATTTGTCTGTCGCCCGCCTGAACTGAAGGTTATCTTAGCATAAGAGGTTTCCTTTTCAACCAATGGAGTCGAACTACAAACAGCTTGATTCCTAAGTCCAAGGATATGTAGGCGGGGCGGGCTCTATTTTGAAAACTCGGCTGTATTCTAACATTTGCTCTTAAAATCTAATTCCCAAGCATTCTAATTTCTCCATAATTCGATATTGGGATAGCTTTTGAATTCTTTCAAAAATTGTGCGTAAAATCAAGTGTCTTGAACTACAAGTGGCCTGAATTCTCATGTAACCTGAGATATGTAGGAAACCTAAAATCAGGGTCCGGCCATAATTTCCCAAAGTCCGTACCAAGAGTCTTTCAGAAGATGAAGATGTGGTTGGCTAAAAATTGGATTGGTCAAATTTCTTTACCCATGATCTCTTTCATCAATCATATCCAAAGAAAAGGGCAGTTGTTGACATCTAATTTTTACCATCCACAGTATAAATTAATTATTGAGATTTTAATTTTAACAATATAAAATAATTAGCTTTCAAAAATATAAAAAATATTTTCTCAAATAAATTTCATCTTTTATTTTAGGAATTATTATTTTTGCAATTAATTTAATTATTTCAGGTTTACAATATTAAAAGCTCTTCAATAATTTGATTTATCTTGTAGTCGGATTAGTCAATCGAATTTGATTCGATTACATTTAATTGGCTAAAATTGCAATCGAATTGGCCAATTTTTAAATCAAATATTCTTCTACACTATAACCCATTTTTAGCCCCATTTTCAGATCAACTTTACTCCAATTTCGGACTAAGTCCAACCCAAAAAAATTCAATGCAAGAAACCCAACCCACAAACCAAACTCGGACCAAATTCCTTTTATTTCAGCCATATTATACATATATACATTTATATACCACGCGCCCCAATTCCCCTATTTCTCTTTTCCTCCCTCCCTTCTTCACGCGCATCTCACTCTCCCCTTTCCCTTTCTTCTTCGCGAACCGACCTTACCCAAAAACACCAAGATTCCTCCAACGTCCATCCAACAAATTTCGTATCTATGTGTCTTCGTCATACAAGAGTCGTTTCAATGAGATGATGTTTGTCTCCACCAGATGTCACCATCTCGAGCCTTCACTGACTCCTCATCTCATCCTTTGATGATTATCAGCAAATTCGTTTGAATTCTTTGGATTCTAAAGGAATTTAAATTTCAAAAACCCAAAAATTTTAGCCCTGATTCCCCATTTTACCCTAATCCCTATTCGATTTCCCTCCCAATTTTATCGTAATTCGAACCCTATATATATCCCTCGTCCTCACCATTCTAGAGGAGTCGTTCTTGATTCCCAAAATCCTTATTGCAATTGATACTCTTTCCACAAATTTTTTCAGAAAATTGGTCGGCTTCGAGGGCCCTGAAGTTTGGAGTTCCTAGTCTCGAGTTAGTATAGAAATTTGATTCATAGTGGTGTAAACGATCTACATCCAAACTTGTCATCCCAATTTCTTGCTATCAAAAAAGGTCCCGAAATTGAAGGTTCTTGGTCTTGAGTTGGCGTGGACAAATTTTGACTCGTGGCAGTGTGAGTTTGTCTTCAATCAAGCTCGTCATTCCAGATCCTGCTCTTCAAAAGGTAATAGTCGAGATCCTACTCCTCCTCATTTTGTTCGAGTACAGCTATTGGATTGTGTTGAAAATTGTAAAACTTCTTTAGTTATGTTTATGTGATGAGAAATGGCTTTATTGTTGTCACGAACGGCCCCACACGTGCACATATTGTCCGCTTTGGCACCATAGGGCCTCACGGTTTTGTTCCTCCCAGGCAAGCCCGGGAAAACGCGTATGCACATGTAAGGTTCCAAACTTTACATATAGCCCAGGAACTCCCTCTCTTTTTTCGATGTGGGATTCGCCTAAGTAAGCTACAGGCGTTACGTATCGCCATCCCTGCACTCATCCTCCGTAGGGACTCAGCGTCCTCGCTGAGGTTTGCCCCACTACCGTACTAGCAGAGAGTCGGCTCTAATACCATCTGTAACGATCTGCCCTAACATTGCGAGGTATTGTCCGCTTTGGACACCGTGGCGACAGTGCCATACATACCCGCACAGATTTTTCCTCTTGACTTACCCCAAAAGGCGCCTCACAAGTTAGATCCAAGCCTCTACTAGTATAGTCCAGGAACTCCCCCTCTTTTTCCGATGTGGGATTCTCCTAAGTGAGCCGAGGCGAACGAGGCCAAGCACTCACCCCCCGTAGGGACTCATCGTCCTCGTTGAAGTTTGCCCCACCACCATACTATGTAAAGTTTGAAACTTTACATGTGCATACGCGTTTTCCCGGGCTTGCCTGGGAGGAACAAAATAGTGAGGCCCTATGGGGCCAAAGCGGACAATATGTGCACGTGTGGGGCCGTTCGTGACAATTGTGATGGTTTGAGGCTGGATATTACTGTTACTTTTTGTTGTGATGATTTTTGGAGTTGTAGAATTAAGCTTTAAACTGCAGAGTCCTGGTTGTCGTTAATTTCCTGCTTCTCTACTTAACTTTTTGTCTGAAACTTTCTAGTTAATAATGCTTTGAAATGGTTCATTTTTCATGGTATCATACTCTAGCAATCGTATCTTTAATGTTGGTTTCAATTCTTGACGAAAATAGCTTCGAATAATTGGGTCTGTGATGTCTTCTTCTCATTTTTGTTTCAGTTTTGTTCTAACATTGTGACCATACCTTCAAGTCATTTTAAAATGATATGTGACTTGTATTTTCTTGGTTTAATCTTCTGGCTCAATGTGAAGATTTAACCTATATTTATTCTCTTCTTTAATATGCGTGTTTCAGCATATTATACTCTTCTTTTGTCATTAGTTTCATATCTCTAAGTCGCAATCATGGACATAGTCTATTGGTATGATACTCGAGCCGTTTTGCTTTTACTTAGTTTGGTCCATCCTAAATATGAGTCTTTTGGTCACAAATAATGATATATATGTCCTCATTACGTCAAGAATTGTGGATAATTGCAGAAAAACATGCCCCTATTCTTTGTTTGTATTTTTTTATGTCAAGAAGTGACTGCTATTGAGTCAATACCACTGTGTTGCTTTATTTCCTTAGTTATGTTTTGTTAAGTAGTTGAAATAGTTCTTTTGTTCATTTTGTTTAAAGTGTTGTTAGATCTCACTATTTTGTGGTTTTTAAATGGTTCAGAATACCCTTTTACTTGTCATTTTGTCCCATTTTCGTATCATCTTAAGTTTTGTAAGTGAGGATGCTTGATGTTGGTCTTTATTTATTAAAATAGTAATTGTATTTGTTAGCTTATTCTTTGTCTTGCATTCCTGGCATATTAGTCATCATTTTGTATCATTCATTAGTTAAGTGTGGTTTAGGTTTGCTCACTTGAACATCCTTATGTTTAACGAAAAAATGAAATGACCTTGTAGTGCATTGCAACGATCATTCCCTGCCTTGTTGAATTCTTGTCATTTCTTATTTTGTTCTCTTTTGTGTCATTGGTTTTCTAATTCCTTCCCTACTCTAAACAACTTTTTTTCCTTATATGAGTATAGTACTCATCATTTTCTTTCTTTTATTGTCCATGTGAACCTACCTTGAGTCCCATTGGATTCATTCTTGCATTTGTTAGAGACTATTTGGGCTCAACCACCCTTCTCTGAAGTCGGCCTCATCAACTTATAAAGAAAGGAAGCTGATATACAAGTTATGGTAGTTGATTTACAAGCTGTATACATCAGTATACACTGGATGTTCAAAATATACACTCATATACACTAAGTGTATACAACACAGAAATGGGCGAAAAGCCCAGGAGAGCAGCAGTTGGTTAAAATTTAAAGTGCTAGACAAAAAGGCAGGCCCAAACATATAGAAATTAGGGCAGGTGGAAGATTGATCTGCCAAGGCCAATCTTTATTTTAATTCACTCTTTTGTATTTATTATATTATGTGTGATATTTGTTGTCTGACACTAACATTATTTCATTATTTGTATATTTTTTGTTTAATTTAATGAATTTCCCCAAATGACGAACTATTTATATTTTTTTCTTTAAATTGCTTATCTTGTTTACCTTTTTATTTTTTGAGAAATTCATTTTAGTTTGAGATGGTCAATTATTAATTTGCTCTCGAAGTTAGTTGAATTTTTTTTAAAAATTCTAAGTCTTTTATTTAATTTAATAGATTTATTTAAATTATTCTAAATTTGTTAGTTTTAAATCAAGTTTTTTGAATAGTTAGTCAATTTTTCAAAATTAGTTAATTTTAGTCATTTTCTTTCAAGGTTAGTCAATTTTTCAAAGTTAGTCAATTTCTTTTAAACTTAGTCAATTTTTACATACTTAGTCAATTGTAACACCCGATAAAATTATTGAAATACCCCTAGAATGATATCGTGCGCATAACGCGTCTTCCCATGCTCCATTTGCGAATACGAGACTGCATATTACTTGACGCCGCGATGATAATAGAATTATAACTTTCTTTGTTTCATAATCCAAGATATATCTTGTAATAACATTCATATATCAACCATATCTTTTAAAAAAATTAAATTTAATATTAGATAAATTTTTTATTTACAAATTTCATTAAAAAAAAGTAATTAATATTGTTATTTTGATTGCGTTAAGTTCATATTTATTATTTGTCTTTAATCTCATGTATCATTTTATTGGATGCCATTTTTCTTGTAAAATTATTCAAGTATTATTTGATAACTTTGAATATTTATATGAAGGTTATGGTCATAAAAAAAAATCAAAGGAAGAAAAAAAAACATTTGCAAAAAATAAGAGAACTTATTGTTGCAACTTGCAATAACAAAAGCCGAAAAATATTCTTAAAGTATCCCAGTATTAAAATAGCATAGTGAGTAAAGATATTAAATCAGCAAGTGGAGCAAATAAAACAAGGTGACGTAATGATTTTTAATATCATAACTAAATTCTACTAATTACAAAACATAAATTATGATTAATTTTCATTGAAATCGACTCCGCACTAGTATTAAATTGTCACACTCCGAGAGGGTACCCTAAGCGTAACTGGCACTCGGAGACTATTGCTAGCGCCAAGAAAACCACCTAGTCCCATCACATTAGTTCAATCAACAATTCAGTGAAAGATAACAAAGAATAATCTGACTATCGGTGGGCTACAAGAATATCATTATCACTATCATATAGACTAAGAACAACAGAAACAATCTCAGTATAAAGAAGGAAAAAGGGGAAAAGAACTCCAACATCAGCAACCATACGTGTATGTCTATGAAGCCTCCATAGCTACTGTTATGCCAAAAATGACCGGCTTAAAAATAAAATTGAAAATTGCTCGAAAATCGAGAATCAATCTAAACTCAATTATATTTGAGCAAAATTAATTCTTGAAATTCGAAAAGACAGAGTCGCCACCTAATTTTATGGATAATTAGGAAACCATTAAAATATTTTAAAAGACTAACAGAAAATCCTTTAA
>JAABOM020059361.1:0-12898 GCA_011800125.2 Solanum clarkiae
TGACTATGGGTACTTTAGGTTATCTTTCTCTGGAGCAGTGGAGACGTTTGGAATTCGTTTGTTGTATAAAGATGAAGCTGTGATGAGGAGGAGCAGAGTCACAAGTACAAGTGCCACTGTTGCAGCTCAATTTCCCACAAGCCGTGGATTATAAATTAATACCTCATGATTGGTGGTTGTGATCATTTTGGATTAGGAATATGGGAGTATCCTACTCTCTGTTGCTTTATTGACACTGATCTTGATAAGGGAACAACATCTTATTTTTCCATTTGCTGACAAACAGATGAATGAAATAATTTCAGACTAGTAATGTAATGACCTTTTTATTATTACATTTTTTATTTGCATTATGAACATTGCTATTGCTCTGTTGTCTGTACAGTGCCCCATTTCCTCCATTATGTTTCTTGTGAATGCTCCATTACTTTTGTTAGTGCTCCCAAATGATCCACTTACTTTTAAATATTTTATTATGATAATATTATTTATGATGAGTGATAAATTTATCTTGAGGGATCAAAGTCAAAGTTGAGGTATAATAGGTGACAATTACTTATAAGTTATAATACAGATACTATTATATAATAAATACTAGCTATTATATAATGTAAAATATACAATTTATAGATGATCATATTATTTTAATCAATAACTATAACATTTAAACACTTTTAATTTAGAATACTTATTTATGTTGCACTATTGATGTGTAGTTGTTATTTTATAAATTAGTTGTACTGATTGGTCATATTCTGGATTATAATAACGTTATATTTTAAAATAATTTATTTGACTAGATCGTGGTACTACGGATTCCACTCAAAAAGGAAAGGTCAAAATGTTAGATTGACCGCGATTTGACTAAGGCAAGTGGATTTTCAGAACTTTGTAATTCTCGTTGAATTCTCAAATTTTCCTTTCTCCTACGTGTGGTACGTGAAATATCTTAATATTATAAGAAATGAGATGAAAAAAAATGTGAATGTGAGTTGGCGTGTTATTATAGTACTGGAATTGATAAATGTGACGAAGTGATGAGAATTCTATATTTTTGATATATATGTTGTTGTGGTTGAAAATAATGAGTGCATGTGTCTGTGGAATTCATATCATGTTCATTCATTCCATGACATGCATATTTACATTGATTCCGAATATTGATACGAATGAGATGAAAAAATTAAGACCGAAGTATTTACCGGTCGAGATATGATGTCGAGGTTTCTGCCGGCGATGATATGATATTGTGATATCGAGGTCTTTGCCGACATGTTTATAATGATATTGTGACGCCGAGGTTTCTGCCGGCGATGATGTGATATTGTGATGCCGAGGTCTTTGCCGACATGTTTATGATGATATTTTGATGCCAAGGTTTCTGCCGACGATGATGTGATAATGTGATGCCGAGGTCTTTGTCGGTAAGATTATGATGATGATATTGTGACACCAAGGTTTTTGCCGGTGATTATTGCATAAGCATTGCATTTCACTATTGCATATTATTGCATAGCATGATGTTATCTTATGATTAATTGTGCTATCATTTTTAGCTTGTGCTTTATAAATTGTGATATTGGTAAAATACCATTTTTATTAAGTATTATGTATTGCTGGAATGGAATAACTCTTTGTTCAGGTTGTAGTCTTGGAGATCGACTAGGACGAGAGGAGTTCGTGTATTCTATTAGACTTATTTTGTTTTGTTAGTTGACTTGCTGGGTACTGCGTGGTATTTGGTACTCACTCCTTGCTTCTCTACTCGTGTAGGTGGTGAACTTGGGCAGTGAAAAGTAATTCCTTGATCCACCGAGGATTCTCAGGAGATGTAGAGAGGTAACTGTTGTCATTTGGCTGACTCTCTTGTTCCTATTTCTTCTGTACTTGTTCTATTTGAGAAGAAGGACAGTTTGGACTTGTATTTCTTTGATTTTTTGTTTTCTCTTTAGTGGCTTGTACACGTGACAACCAATCCTTGGATTGTATTTAAGTTATGGAAATTTTCAGCTTTAGTTGTCTACTCTCGTTAAATTACTTCCGCGCGTTATATTTATTATTCCTTTGAGTTAAGGCTGACTTGTTTTGGTGGGATTGAGAAAGTGCCATCATGCCTAATTCTCGGATCGTGACAAGTTGGTATCAGAGCTCTAGGTTCATAGGTCTCACGTGTGTACAAGCGAAGTCTAAACAGAGTTTTGAGGATCAGTACGGAGACGTCCGTACTTATCCTTAAGAGGCCATGAAGACTATTAGGAAACTTCTTTTTGTTCATTCTCTCTTATCGTGCGTAGTTGTTTTTGTTAGTAATAAGTGATGTCTATGTTCTCTTAACAGAGGGCAAGGACTAGAGCTACTACTACCGCTGGGAGAAGTGAGGCTACTGTTGAGGGAATTGCTGAGATCCCAGTTAGAGGTAGGGAAAGGGGTCGACTTAGAGGTAGTGCTCGTGGAGGGGCGTCAGTGAGAGGGCATGCCCGAGGAGTAGCACCAATTAGAGAGAAGGATAGAGGGGCTTCTCCAGAGCCACGAATATTGGTTAATGAGAATCAGACCCTTCCAGAGCCCACAACTACGCCTTTACTTCAGAACACTCTGTTAAGGATGATGGGTATGCTCGAAAACCTTACCCAGGGAGGTGGTACGCAGGGAATACCCCAACCGAGAGTGAAAGAACAGACTTTAGGACCACATCAGGGTGTAGCTCATCAGGATCAGGTGGGTCAGCCCCTAGTCATCCTTACATCATCTAATGGGGTACAAACCACTTCGGAGGCAGTTCTAGTTGCAGATGATCAGCTTAGCCACGAAAGCTTTCAGAAGATAAAACCACCTCAATTTCAGGGTGGTAAGAACGAGGATGCATATGAATTTTTGACTTTATGCCATGAGATGCTAGATGCAGTAGGGTTAGTTGATCAGCGTGGTGTCCGTTTTATGGCACTACAGCTCCGTGGACCAGCCAGGGAGTGGTGGAGGACTTATGTAGCATCTAGACCAACTGGATCTCCTCTAGTGGATTGGGGTATGTTTTCTAATGCTTTTAAGGAGCGCTTCATTCCGTGAGTATGTGAGCAGAGAGCTGATTAAGGTTTGAGGACTTGACGCAGGGAGGTATGACAGTTACCGAGTATGAAACTCGTTTTTTTCGGTTATCCCGGCATGCCTTAACTATTTTTTGAAACGAGGGGGAGAGAGTCCGTAGATTTGTGAGGGGTTTGAACTTCTCGATTAGATCCTATCTATTCAGAGCAGCTCGTGAGGGGGCTTCTTTTCAGTCTATTGTAAGCGCTGCCAAGGCAGAGTTGCTGGTTCAAGAAGAGTTTGGAGATCCTAAGAAAGCTTGTATTACGGGTCAGTTTTCTAGTACCTCATCTGGAGGTAGAGGGTTCTATGAAGGGGGTGGCTCATCCCAGCATCGAGGACCAATTCATGCATCACTACCTGCTTCTGAGGGTGGTCAGACACATAGTAGGTCCCAAAGTTCTACCCGCGGTGGTCACAGTAGTTCTTTCGGTGGACAATAGTCCTCTACACCGAGGTCTTGTTTTGGGTGTGGGGATCCAGTACATTTGATTCGACATTGCCCCTTTCAGACTCATTTAGGGCCCCATCATACTAATTCGGCAACACCAGCTAGAGATTCGGCTCCACCGACCAGAGGTCGGGGCAGGGGTCAAACTGCTAAGGGTGGCAGGATTTCATATAGTGGTACTTTGGTTCCACGTGGTGGAGATCAAGGAGTAGCTCAAATTGGAGGTGGAAGAGGAGCTCAGTGTTATGCCTTTCCTGGAAGACCCGAGGTAGAGGCCTCAGACGCAGTTATTATAGGTATTGTTCCTGTCTGTCATCAGCCTGCATCTATGTTATTTGATCCTAGATCTACCTTCTCTTATGTGTCTACATACTTCTCGTCTGGATTTGACTTATTGTGTGATCGGATGTCAGTACCCATGTATGTTTCTACACCAGTAGGTAAACCTTTAGTGGTGGATCGGGTATATCGATCATATCTTGTTTCTTTAGCTGGGTATGATACTTGGGTAGACATGATTATTTTGGACATGGTAGACTTTGATATTATCTTGGGGATGGATTGGCTTTCTCCATATCATGCTATCCTTGACTGCTACGCAAAAACTATGACCTTAGCCATGCCTAATGTACCAAAGATTGAGTGGAAGGGTGATAGTGGTTCTTATCCTAGTAAAGTTATCTCTTACATTCATGCCCAGAAATTGATTGATAAGGGGTGTTTGTCTTACTTGGACTTCATTCGAGATACTAGTATTGAACCACCTTCTATAGAGTCTATCCCTGTGGTTCAGGAGTTTGTCGATGTGTTTCCACCTGACCTTCCAGGTGTTCCACCTGATAGGGATATTGACTTTCCCATTGACCTAGAGTCAGGAACTAAGCCCATCTCCATTCCTTCTTATAGAATGGCTCCAGCGGAATTGAAAAAATTAAAGGAGCAGCTCCAAGACTTGTTAAGTAAAGGATTTATTCGCCCTACTGTGTCACCTTGGGGTGCCCCAGTCTTGTTTGTGAAAAAGAAAGACGGATCTATGAGGATGTGTATAGATTACAGGAAGTTAAATAAGGTAACTGTCAAGAACAAGTACCCTCTTCCCTTATTGATGACTTATTTGATCAGCTTCGTGGAGCGGCTATGTTTCTAAAATTGACTTAAGGTCTGGATATCATCAGTTGAGGATTAGGCCATCAGATATTCCTAAGATAGCTTTCCGAACCCGTTATGGCCACTATGAATTTTTGGTAATGTCCTTTGGGTTGACTAACGCTCCTGCAGCGTTCATGGAGTTGATGAATAGAGTGGTCCGTTCGTACTTAGATTCTTTCGTTATAGTATTCATAGATGACATCTTGGTGTATTTCAAGACTGTGGTTGATCATGCTAGTCACTTGAGGATAGTTTTACAAAGGTTAAGGGAGGAAAAACTATATGTAAAATTCTCCAAGTGTGAGTTTTGGCTAGATTCGGTGGTTTTCTTAGGGCATGTGGTGTCTAAAGAGGGAATCAGAGTAGATCCGGCTAAGGTTGAGGCGGTTAGAGGCTGGTAGAGGCCAATTTCAGCTATAGAGATTCGTAGTTTTGTGGGGTTAGCAGGGTACTATAGGCAGTTCATTCAGGGTTTTTCTTCCATTGCAGCCCCACTAACTAGATTAACTCAGAAGAATGTAGCTTTCCATTGGTCTAATGAGTGTGAGGCGAGCTTCCAAAAGCTCAAAACCTTGTTGACTTCAGCTCCTATTTTGATGCTACCTAAGACAGGTGTGGACTTCACGGTGTATTGTGATGCTTCGAGAGTTGGATAAGGTGGTGTATTGATGCAAAAAGGAAAAGGTATTGCCCATGTTTCTAAACAGTTGAAAGTGCATGAGAAAAACTACCCTACTTATGACTTAGAGTTAGCGGCTATGGTTTTTGTGCTTAAGCTGTGGTGTCACTATTTATATGGTGCATATTGCGAGGTCTTCACTGATCATAAGTCTTCAGTATATTTTTAGCCAAAAGGATCTAAACTTGAGGCAGCATAGGTGCATGGAGTTACTAAAGGACTATGATTTAATCATCCTATACCATCCGGAGAAGGCGAATGTTGTGGCTGACGCCTTGAGTAGAAAGACTTCTAGCATGGGGAGCCTAGCCACCATTTGAGAAGAGGAGCGACCTTTGTCTAGGGATGTTCATCGCCTAGTAAATGGTCTAGTCAGGTTACAGCTTTTTGATGAGGGTGGCGTACTTGCTTTCCTTAAGGCTCGTTCTTCCCTAATAGACCATATTCGAGAACGTCAGTTTGAGGACGAGAATTACGCCTCATCAGAGACAAAGTGACCAGAAAGGAGACTAAGGAAGCAATGCTCGATCCTGATGGTGTTTTAAGGATTGGAGGTCGTGTGCTTAAGGTAGGTGATTTGATTAGACTGGTTCTTGAGGAGGCTGACTGTACTCATTACTCCATTCATCCAAGAGCAGCGAAGATGTATCATGACCTGAGTCAGCATTGTTGGTGGTGTGGTAAGAAGAAGGATATTTTTGAGTTTGTGGCTAATTGTTTGACTTGTCAGTAGGATAAGTGTGAGCACCAGCGGCTTGGAGGTGAGTTTCAGTGGCTACCCATTCCTACATGGAAGTGGGAGAGAATTTCTATGGATTTTGTAGTAGGTTTGCCTACTACTGTGGGAAATTATAACTCTATTTGGGTAGCCGTGGATCGATTAACTAAGTCTTCCCATTT
The DNA here is from genome assembly GCA_011800125.2 of Solanum clarkiae. Lineage (NCBI taxonomy): Eukaryota > Viridiplantae > Streptophyta > Magnoliopsida > Solanales > Solanaceae > Solanum > Solanum clarkiae. The sequence continues at coordinate 6,264 of JAABOM020059361.1, forward strand.
CATTTCTGTCAAGGTTAAGTACATAGCAGAGAAGTTAGTTGAGCTATACATCAGTCAGATAGTCAGATTGCATAGTGTGCCCATTTCTATCATTTTTGATCGGGGTTCACTTTTCACTCACATTTTTGGAGGGCCCTACAACATGGTCTAGATACTCGGCTAGATATGAGTTCAGCCTTTCACCATCAGGTGGACGGACAGTCCGAGCGGACTATTCAAGTGTTGGAGGATATGTTTCAAGCGTGTTAATTGATTTTGGTTCTTGTTGGGACCAACACTTGCCTTTAGCAGAGTTCGCCTACAATAATAACTATCACTCCAGCATTCAGATGGCTCCATTCGAGGCATTGTATGGTAGCAGTGTAGATCTCCGATTAGTTGGTTTAATTCTGCCAAGACGGACTCATTGGATGTAGACTATCTTAGGGAGGCTATGGAAAAGGTCCGTATGATTCAAGATAGATTGTTGGATGCTCAGAGTCGACAAAAGAGTTATGCTGATATGGAGGGCGATCATGTTTGGCTCGGGGTATCACCCATGAAGGGTGTGATGCGAATTGGGAAGAAGGGCAAACTTAGCCTTCGATTTATTGGCCCATTTGAGATTTTGGAGAGAGTTGGAGAGGTGGTATATAGACTGGCGTTGCCACCTACTTTATCATCCGTGCATCCTCTGTTTCATATCTCTATGCTCCAAAAATATGTACCCGATGAGTCCCATATACTCTCATTCAATTCGGTGGCATTGAATCCAGACTTGTCTTTTGAGGAGGAACCTATTGCTATTTTGGATAGACAGGTTCGCAAGCGTAGAAACAAAGAGATTGCTTCCATAAAGGTACAATGGAAGAATCATCCAGTTCGAGAGGCAACTTGGGAGACCAAGTCGGAAATGCGTGCTATACATCATCATCTTTTCTAAACTTAAGGTACTCTCTTTTAATGTTCGAGGATGAACATGATGTTTAGTGATGGATAATGTATTGACCTGTTTTATTATTACATTTTTTATTTGCATTATGAATATTGCTATTGCTCCATTGTCTGTATAGTTTCCCATTTTCTCCATTATGTTTCTTGTGAATGCTCCATTACTTTTGTTAGTGCTCCCAAATGCTCCACTTGCAGCAGAAAGTTTCTGTTAGGCTCCATTTGTTGGAGCATATATATATATATATATATATATATATATATATATATATATATATATATACACACATATACCATGTTTTGCTACTATTTAGAGTAAGAGAAGAAATATAGATAGGGAGCATTCTGCTTAAGAGAAAACAATAAAGAGAGACAGATGAGGAAAACATAAGAAAAATAAATAAAATATGTTGGGAGTTTTATTAGCTGAAGGGAGGTGTGTTAATGTGTAGAGCTTTGACAATTTTATTCTTGTAAGTACTCCTATTTTTCTAAATCTTTTATAATAAGATATTTTATATAAATGAATTTATTTGTGTGTACTTTTAAGTACTTTATTATGAGAATATTATTTACGATAAGTGATAAATTTATCTTGAGGGATCAAAGTCAAAGTTGAGGTATAATAGGTGACAATTACTTATAAGTTATAATACAGATACTATTATATAATAAATACTAGCTATTATATAATGTAAAATATACAATTTATAGTTGATCATATTATTTTAATCAATAACTATAACATTTAAACACTTTAAATTTAGAATACTTATTTATGTTGCACTATTGATGTATAGTTGTTATTTTATAAATTAGTTGTACTGATTGGTCATATTCTGGAATAGAATAATGTTATATTTTTAAATAATTTATTTAACTAGATTATGGTGCTACGGATTCCACTCAAAAAGGAAAGGCCAAAGTGTTAGATTGACCGCGATTTGACTAAGGCAAGTGGATTTTCAGAACTTTGTAATTCTCATAGAATTCTCAAATTTTCCTTTCTCCTACGCGTGGTACGTGAAATATCTTAATATTATAATAAATGAGATGAACAAAAATGTAAATGTGAGTTGATGTGTTATTTTGGTACTGGAATTGATAAATGTGACAAAGTGATGAGAATTCTATATTTTTGATATATATGTTGTTGTGGTTGAAAATAATGAGTGCATGTTTCTGTGGAATTCATATCATGTTCATTCATTCCATGACATGCATATTTGCATTGATTCCAAATATTGATACGAATGAGACGAAAAATATTAGGATCGAGGTCTTTACAGGTCGCGATATGATGTCAAGGTTTCTGCCGGCGATGATGTGACATTGTGATGCCGAGGTCTTTGCCTGCATGTTTATGATGATATTGTGACGTCGAGTTTTCTGTCGGCAATGATGCGATATTGTGACTCCGAGGTCTTTGCCGGCATGTTTATGATGATATTGTGACATTGAGGTTTCTGCCAGCGATGATGTAATAATGTGATGCCAAGGTCTTTGCCGACAAGATTATGATGATGATATTGTGACGCCGAGGTTTCTGCCAGCGATTATTGCATAAGCATTGCATTTCACTATTGCATATGATTGCATAGCATGATGTTATTCTTATGATTAATGGTGCTATCATTTTTAGCTTGTGCTTTGTAAATTGTGATATTAGTAAAATACCATTTTTATTAAGTATTATGTATTGCTGGAATGGAATAACTCTTTGTTCAGGTTGTAGTCGTGGAGATCGACTGGGACGAGAGGAGTTCGTGTATTCTATTAAACTTATTTTGTTTGTTAGTTGACTTTCTGGGTACCGCGTGGTATTTAGTACTCACTCCTTGCTTCTACACTCGTGCAGGTAGTGAACTTGGGTAGTGAAAAGTAATTCCTTGATCCGCCGAGGATTCTCAGGAGACGTAGAGAGGTAGCTGTTATCATCTGGCTGACTCTCTTGTTCATATTTGTTCTGTACTTGTTTTATTTGAGAAGAAGAACAGTTTGAACTTGTATTTCTTTGATTTTCTGTTTTCTCTTTAGTGGCTTGTACGCGTGACAACCAATCCTTGGGTGGTATTTAAGTTATGAAAATTTTCAGCTTTAGTTATCTACTCTCATTAAATTACTTCCGCGCGTTATATTTATTATTCCTTTGAGTTAAGGTTGACTTGTTCAGGTGGAATTGAGCAAGTGCCATCACTCTCAATTCTCGGGTCGTGACAAGTAAATCTTCGGATTTGCTTTTTGTTGCTCTGAAAATTGGTGTAAGAGATAACAAAAGTCACAAGTAGCAGTGTCACTCTTTAACAGAAGGCTAGGATTATAGATTAATTACATGAAATAATTTCAGAGTAGGAATATGTGACTATATTACTCTCTGTTGCTTTAGTGACATTGATCTTGATAAGGAATAAGTTCTAACATGTTTTTATTCTGATTGCAGAGGAATGGAAGATTAACTTTGCCCTGTCTGTCATGAGGATCTGATATGTCTCTCTGCAAAGGTGGCAGCTAGTTTAGGAAATATCGGTCCTCTAGTGATAAGGAAATAACCTCTCTACTTCTATAAGGTAGCGGTAAGGTCTGCGTACAATCTACCCTCCCCAGACCCCACTTGTGGGATATACTGGGTATGTTGTTGTTGTTGTAGTGATATGCAAGAAAGTAAGCAACAGTATCACTCTATTAGATCAGTACTGGAGGGCATAGTTTAAGCCTTTGTTGACTAGTAGACAGCTTGTCGAGTCCGTGGTTTTAGATGTTGATGTGGTTTCTGAACAAGTTAATATTGGGGGCTCGAATATGCTTTAGCTGATATCCAAGTTGCGATTTTGGGAAAACTGACACGATATTCTCTGTAAGAACGCATCTACGCCATCTTCTAGACTCTGGAGACTACGCCCTCGGTTATTTTTCTTTTCCATTCAAGTAGGGCCATCTAATTCACTTTTTTTTTCCCAGGACATTTTTTTGGTTTCTTCCCAACTCGAACTCACGACTTTAGGATTGAAAGTGAAGGATATTTACAATATGAGCAACTCACTTTTTTAATAAATTAGAGTTGTTTTTGTGTCACTCCACTTTTAGCAATGTATCCAAAGAGAACAATCATTTTGTATCATTGTGTTGTCAGTTATTCTGTGTTTCGAATTCATATACTTCATGTTTTATTCCTCTTCTTTTTTGAAGTTTCTAGCTTATGCCAAAATTAAGAGTGTAACTAGGAAATAGTCGTAGCAACTTAACAAAACAATAACACACGAATGATACAAAACTATTGATCCTATTTTCACAAAAATCTCCTGTACAATCAGACACTGACTTCATGCTTGCAGTAATCTTTGTCACTCTACAAGTATGAGTGCGCTATTTTTCCTGTTAGCTACTCTGTTCTATACACGTATGACGTATCTATCTACTCAAAGAATGAACAAACAGTTTATAAGATGGTGAGCAACATGTTTTGCTGTGGTAAAGGTAGTGCTTCAAATATTGCGGACAAGACAGAAGGCTTCAGTTCCCTGTGGAACTTCTTCAATAGATTGATAATTCGCCTTGTAGTTTCTTCCGTTTCCAAATTGTTACCTGCCCATAAGACCTAGAAGGAAAAAGAAACAAAGACAAAACTTAGGAAATGGAGGAAATCTTAGTGCATGTATTCACAACTGCACATCATGGAAAAGGAAAACTATCTCAGCGAAAATTGCTATTACATTTGGTAAATAAAATCCGTTAGAGCCAATAACTTTCTGCTCTGACCTAAAAGATCAAGGCACAGTGCAATCAATGCATAAGAAATGTGGAAGTTTTTATAGTCATTGATTGCTTATTGATATAGCCTACGGGGAATACTTACGTCTCCATCATTGAACAAAGTAGGTCGTGACTGATTTAGCCTCATCCAGATTACACCTTATTAGTAGGCTGGATGAACTGAGACAAGAACGTTTATAATATGTCAGTTGATGGTCTACATCAATCCCCATTCTTCACTTTAATGTAAAGAATTTTGCTTTTGCTTTTGTGAATGTTGTACTAATTGGATACTTTCATATGTGACAAATTTATCAAAACGTGCAAGGAATGGAGGTTAGGTCTTGCCTTAGCAATCCTAATAAGGTAATAAACCTTTGCTAATTAACAAACATGATGAAAATAAGAACTAAAGAGAACTATGTATTCTACGATCATCATCGAGTTTGTAATACACTCAATAATGATATTACAAATGAGGATTCTTAAATAATGATAAAATATAAAAGCCAAGAAGAAAGTTGAGTTATCAATATCCATCTTCCTTTTACAAATGTGTAGATCAAAAAATAATTTTAAATTAATATATAACAATAATAAAATTTACAATAAATCTTTAACAAATTTATTAATATATATATATATAAGCTCACTATAATCTACTAATACCTTAAATTCACATATTATATTGTGTCAATAAAACTCATAGAAAAGACTGTTCATGTAACAAAAAGGAACAATCGATAATTTCAGTATCAAACTCATGAAAATTAATTGAAATAAAATATATTTGGACCATTAACTCATGAATTTGACACTTTACATTATGAAAAAACAGAAATATATCACTCAACTATCAAAAATTGCTCAACAATATCATCCGTCAAAAACTAGACTCACTTATATAGTCGTCGTAATCCAAAGTGTCCGTTCATACTATTATAAACCCCCCAAAAAGAACCAATTTTCAAACACCAGGATTTGACACATGACCTCCAATTAGAGGTCCATGTCACTTACCAGTCGCACCAAATTAAAACCCATTCCAATTAAATTAACCCGACCCACTTCCTTTTTAACCCAAAATCAGTGCCCTTTGTCTTCTTCACTTCTCTCCGGCGAAGAGCTTCTAGTTCCGGTGAACCGAAGAAACTAGCGACGTGGCTTGAATCTCAGTGGAAATAATTTTGAGTATTTGCCTTGAGGCATAGCCCAACTTGGTGCTCTTCAATCCTTGAACTTATCAGATTGCGACAAGCTTACACAGCTGCCAGAAATCCAAAGCCATTACATACAATAAATGCATATTGGAGCAATGATTCGATATGCAACTGATGTTTCAGAATATCTCATCATTGCAGCATGACATCTCTATTTTAGATTCCTTGTCACTGAGAGTTTTATGAGTTGTTGGAGTAATATCCCAAGTTGGTTCCGCCATCGGGGAACAGGTAGAAGTGTATCAATCAATTTTCCTGGTAATTGGTACGTATCGGATAACTTCTTGGGATTTGGTGTGTGTTACTTTGGCAAATTAATTGACATCAGAGCTCACTTATGTTCTGCTATGCAATTTTTGTTTGTACTTCTTGGCTCTTGCTGGCTTATGGATGCATCTAATGCAAATGGGAAAACACCAAATGACTATGCGCGCTTTAGGCTATTTTCACTGGAGAAAAGAAAGAAGTTTGGAATTAGTTTGTTGTATAAAGATGAACATGAGCTCAGATTGGGGTGAGGAGCAGCTATGAGCTTCGCTTTAGGTTATTTTCCACTCATGCAGCTCTTTCCCACAGCTCTAAGAAACAACATTCACAACACAAGCTATATTGTAGATTAATTATAGGTATATACCTCATGAATTCATAATTGGATGTCGTGATTGTTTCGGATTAGAAATATGCGACTATCCTACTCTCTGTTGCTTTATTGACATTGATCTTGATAAAGGAATA
>JAABOM020059362.1:0-12897 GCA_011800125.2 Solanum clarkiae
ACTTCAACAGCTAACAAAAGGCACAATTACGATACACATTCAGCCAGAACAATCAACGATTAATGACCCTAGCATCTGTCCAGTACCATTGCACTTCCAGGCAGTCAGACAAGATTTAAACAAAACAAACTTCGACACACAGACACCTTGCGGGTTCATGTTCGAACATAACACATCGCATTCAAATGAGTAATTGGGTGAGGATATTACCTTTTCCAGGGCAGCGAACAGGACGACGAGCTGAGAAGAGCTTTGTCACCACAAAACGAAGCGTGTTCTGAATTCTTTGGCTCAGAGAACAGTGACAGCCCTATAAAAAAATTTCTTTTTCGATCCGTTCTCTCTCTGTTTTTTTTTTCTTTTTCTTTCTGTTCCCCCCCCTCCCGTCGACCTCTAGTTCTTGGCTCTGTGAGGATGAAGGGGACTATATATCCCCACACTTACGCAAAAATGACGGGGGGAATGGTCAAGAACAGTTAGAATCCAACACGGGATTCTAAAGATTCAAACCACAAAATCATTGTGTCTAACTTTTGACCCGTAAATTACGGAATTTGACTAAAAAATGGGTAAGGACAAGAACAAGTGGTTGATTGGAGCGTTGACAGGGGAAAAGTGACGTTAATGGGGGGAGCGGTGTTGGCTTTTTCCGGATTTACATCGGGGTTCGGAGAAAAATGGAGGAAACGGGAAAAGGGGAAAGGAATAGCTGAGGGTTTGGGGTGCGGGAAGAGCGTGGAGGGGAGACGAGAATGAGGGAGAGATTACGGCGCCGCTCTACGGGATGGTCGCGGCGCCGCTGTGGGCTTTAGGGTTTCTGATCTTCAAGATGAAGAAAGAGAAGGAGAAAGAAGGGGAGGCGGGCATAAGGGAATTGGGGGCGCGTGGGGTACACACGCCCGCCTTAATTTAAAAAAAAACTTTTTTTTTAAAATTTGTTTAGAAAAATGCTAAAATAAAAAAATAAAACCCCCGTGAATAATTTGACACCGTGGAGGGTAAAAATTGAGTGTCAACAGAGGCAATAATAAATAATCGAGAAAACAAGTTTGACATAATATCAGATAAATGATAATGAAAAGTTTAGTTTTAGGAAGATTTAAAAGAGATTTGTCGATCTCAAAATGAATAATATGTTTTCATATATAATGTTAATGATTTAATATAAATTTTTATTTTATTTTTAATAAAAGAATTTATAATTATATAAATAACTAAAATTAATTTTTTTGACATTTTAAAAAAAAATCCATGCTTAAATCTCATAGCGGTCATCCATTTGGTGCATAAATTAGCGCGAAAAGTATGTAGGTCAAACATCAAGAAGCTAGCAGGATCGGAGTATTTCCTCTCAAATTATTTGTTCTGATTTTTTAAAATTTTAAAATTTAGATTTTTAAAAATTATATGAAGAGTATTATATAGAAATCAATTAAAGACAATAATATAATTAGATCCACTCTTGATAGATAAATTTGGGATTTGCGATCCCAAGTAAGATCGGTTCAGGATCATGAGATCCTTTTCTATTAGATAGGAAGGACTGTAGAACGAAATGTACTTGAGTTTGAAACGTATAATTCTTCTCATATTAATATGATGAAAAAACACATATTAAAATACTGATCAAAGTTCATATGGTTTGACTGAAAAAATAAAATAAAATAAATAGAAAAAATATTTTTTGACAGACATGTTAAATAAAAATAAGATAAATAAGTTGAGACGAAGGAAATAGTAGTTTAGTTTTGACACATATTTATATACTTGAATGACATGGTTTCATTTATTAGTTGAAGTAGATAGATGATGGAGCCAGCACCGCAAATCCCAAATCATCCGGTTGATACTTGGATACAAATTGATGACATAGTCTGTCAAATAAGCTATGTGATTTTGCCAAATCCATTATTGAATACTATTTAATTTTCGATGTGATTTTTCTATATTAATCAACATAGATGATGACATCTATATTAATAAATTATTAAATTTTAAAATATAATATATATTTTTAGTCTAACCATCTTTCTTAAGGATCAAAAGTGGCCCAAATACCTTCCAATAATATTTTTACATTCACGATTGGAATTCGTAGATAATAAAAAGGGTGAAAAAGTAGAGCTTACTATATTCTAAACTAGTTTCCTACTCATAAATGGCCTACTATTTTAATTAGGATCTGTTACCTCCTTACATGTATGTATCAAATTAAATACTTATATTTAATAAAAACAATTAATAAAAAATTGACGACTCCAATAAAATTGGCCAAGAGATCTCCTTTGCTTGATTCATACAAAAGTTGAAATTAAATATTATGTTTTTACAGAATTAGATAAGTCATCAATTAAGAAGGAAAGAAAAAATATTTTATTATATTTAAGACGAAATTTTTCATCATATAATTAAAATTCATGGTAAATTTAGAATAATTTTTATTGAAATATGGTAAACTATTTTCAAACAATTCCTACGTCCTCCCTTTTAAAAAAAAAAAACTTTTTTTAAATTATTATTTAAAAAAAAAATCAATCTCCATTTTTCTCCTTGAAAAAAAAAAGAAAACTTTCTCTAAACCAAAGACTATTATTACTTTTTCCCTTAAAATACGAACGTTTCCATTTTCCCCTTAAATTAATGAAAAACCTTGGCTTTAACGTTTGAAAACACTTTGGCTTTCACGTTTTAATTTCCCTTCAAAAGAGAAAAAAACTTTTTGTTAATTATTATTTCAAAGTTTCTATTAATATTTTTTTTTCCTTTAGAAAAAACTTTTTTGGTATTTATTATTTGAAAGTTTTTTGGGGCTATGTTAATTGAAAATGGATTTTTGTGTAGGAATTTCATCATAATAAGAAAATTTTTATTATATTTAATATTATTAAAATAATTTTAAAAATATGATAAAAAGACAATTTTGTCTAAAGATAACTAAAACAAAAAGTTAGAAATAACATTCTTAAAAACGTGATATAGATGTAAATATATAATATTAACAACAGAAGATAGGTTAGGCAGTGGAGGTTGGAGAGTAGTATTTATAACTCCACTTGATGCACACAATTGTTGAGGGAAAATGCATTAAAAGCTTTAGCTAAATAGTTTGAACTATCTCCCAAATATGGGTTCCATCAGTAATGTTTTGGGTGACGAAGAAAGCCAGCTTTCTGGTGGGAATAATAGAGTTCAACCTTACTCTACATCAAAAATGTATGTGAAATTAATTTTTTCTTCTTTCATCTTTGCTTTAATTTGTCCTAAGTAATTGTATTGATTAGCAGGAATAGTATTGATGATGAGGGAAAGAAGCAAACTTGTCTCTCACTTTCTCAAAGGCTAGGCGTTCCCGACTTGTATTCTCTGGATGTTAGTAATATATTTTCATTTCAGTATGAATCATTGTCGGTGGCTTACTATTTTTTTAAATATAGGTATGGCGAGCGTCGATGGGAGAACTCCTAGGGACAGCGGTTCTTGTTTTCATGTTGGATACTATAGTGATCTCCCTTTTCGAAAGTGACACAAAAATGCCAAATTTGATCATGTCAATTCTCATAGCAGTTTCCATCACAATCCTACTTTTGGCGGTTGTTCCGGTGTCTGGAGGCCACATCAACCCGGTCGTCTCCTTCTCAGCCGCGCTCGTCGGAATCATCTCCATGTCAAGAGCCATAATTTACATTGTGGCACAATGTCTTGGCGCGGTTTTAGGTGCACTAGCTCTCAAAGCAGTGGTTAGCACAACAATTGAAGATACTTTCTCGCTTGGTGGTTGCACCATCACAGTAATTGGGCCGGGCCCAAATGGGCCCGTTACTATGGGCCTAGAGATGGGCCAAGCCTTTTGGCTGGAGATCTTTTGTACATTTGTTTTTCTCTTTGCTTCAATTTGGATGGCCTATGATCATAGACAAGTTAAGGCTCTTGGACTTGTCACTGTGTTCACCATTGTTGGTCTAGTGTTAGGCCTTCTAGTGTTTGTCTCAAGCACGGTGACTGCCAAAAAGGGCTATACCGGGGCTGCAATGAATCCGGCGAGGTGTTTGGGGCCAGCTATTGTTAGAGGAGGTCACCTTTGGGATGGACATTGGATCTTTTGGGTTGGACCTACTATTGCTTGTGTAGCCTTTTATGTGTACACAAAGATCATTCCACCAAACCATTTCATTGGAGAATTTGGATACAAGCATGATTTTGTTGGAGTTGTTAAGGCTTTGTTTGGCTCCAACGTATAAAGCCCCAGATTATATATAATAAACTAATGTGTAATAGGAACTCGAGTACTAAGTTAATACAACATCAGATCATATTGTCCCTACCCAGTACCCATGTTGTAATTTAAGCTTAAATCTTATCAATGTTTCATCAAGTTTCTCTTTCCCATACGAACTGGCTGTCTTAAATGTCTATTGTATACCTAGCATATAATATCATGGATGTATATATACATATATAATCTATAACTATGTATCATGGACAGATAAACATCATATACACTATTTATATATTACACTAGTTCACCTTCCTCAATAAGCTAGATTTTCTAAAATCCCAACCCACTAAATAGTCACAAAATTTTAGATACAAGCTCCTCTTCACGTTAAATTTAATATTAAGCTTTGAAAAAAGCTTTAATGGATGAAGATGAAGACTTAAGTTTTCTTTCACATTTTCAAGACGACCCAAATGTAAATAACTAGTAACCAGCAATGTAATCAGTGAGCTTCAGTCACAGAATAACATTTAACTTCAAATCAATTTTTTTTTTCAAAGCTCATACTCGACCAACAACGGCAAAGCAACTATGTTCTTCATATTTTCTAACCCCTCACTTCAGTTCACTTATAAAATCAACTCTAGAACAGTAATATTCAACGATTTCAAAACTATGAGATCTCAGATTCACAAGTTAGACTTAAAAAGTAAATGTCATAATATTGTACGCGCTATTCCCTCTCTTAGTCCCTAATAATTTGTTTACTACATGAAATACTTTCTATTAAGGACTATCATCCAAATTTAAAAGTGATTTTTAATTGTTTTGAAAGTAAATTCATATCAACTTTTTAAATGACAGAAAAGTTATTAAAATTGCCTTATCTATATCTATACTATATTAAAAGCATGAAACCCTTAGAAATTTTGTTGAACTTTTTCTCCTTCATTAAAAGTCTCATCTTTGTACAAAATTGTATTTTCATCATTTTTAAAAACTATTCTATTATTATTTTAATTATATAAAATGTAATAAAAATTAAATTATCATATTTTCTTATTATTGTGAAATTTATACACAAAGAATTCTTTTTCAAATAAAATAGCCATAAAAAATTTAGAAGTAATAATTACCAATTTTTTTTTAGGGAAAACGTGAAAGAACCGGCTTGGTTAGGAAAAGTTTTTTCCTTATTTTATGGGCAAGAGGGAAAAAAGTTTTTTTCCTTATTTTAAGGAAAAAAGGAAACGTGTTAATGGTGTTTGTTTTTTTTTAAAAAAAAATTAAGGGGAAAACTGGGGGTTGGTTTTTTTAAAATAATAATTAATATTTTTTAAGGGGAGAACGTATTAATTGTTGAAAATAGTTTACTATATTTTAATAAGAATTCTTCTAATTTCACTACAAATTCTAATTATATTGTCATGCACCGAGAGGATACCCTTGGCATGACCGACACTTGAGAACCATTACTGATCCCTCAAGAGAACCACTTGGCCTCATCGTCCCATCGTACTGGACAACGGAAGAATAACTCAGAAAATAAGACATCACATGCAATGAGATAAATAGTTGCATAATTCTATTGTATCATAGCTTATAATGAGAATAAATTTATATACAAAAGACTCATCAAATCCTCTACTCAAATGTTACGAAGCCTCTACGCAAATAGTTTAGAATGGTGTCATGACAGGCCAGGAACACCTCAACTCAAAGAAAATAAAATGCTCAATGATAATAAAAAGTAATAGGGCTCCTCTGGAATCTAAGGATGGCTCACCAAATCCGAAGTGTACTAGACCTGGGCCTCAACGAAGCACGTGCTGAGATTCTCTATCGCATATATCGCATCATAAAATAATGCAGGCCCAAATTTACGTCAGTACATGGAGTATACTGGTATGTAAAATGGCTCAAGAAAAATAAAGCTCAACTCACTCACCTCGACTCAACAACTCATACTTAAAACAATTTATGAAAGTTTTATAGTAAGTCATGCTTTGAAAAGTAAGCTCAGTAAGATAGACTCAGTAGTTATAAACTCGATTTGAAAATGTCATGCTCAATCAAGGTTTTTCTTGGAAGTTTCTCTTAACCGACATCCTCATTCCACCACCTTTAATTAGGTGATGCACAACGAATCAACAAAGTTGCCACACTCGCCCTTTACTTGCCATGGAAAAGGGAAATCAACTCTCTCTTGGATCCAGAATAAGTGTCCACTTGCAGGACAAGAGTCGCCAGACTAATTGTAACGACTATCCTACGCTAGCAACGTAGTTTTATGGGTTAAAGTAGAAGTATACTCGCTCCTCGCTTAGTGTTCAATACTCCTCACAAGACTAAAATATGTTCAACTCATCATCATCTCATTAATCTCAACTCATCAATCATCTCATCAATCATCTCATTAATCAACTCGCATAAATTATTTAACAATTCCATCAATCAATGCAAGAAATCAAACTTGACTCAACTCAATACAGTCATTTGGGCTTATCAATTTACTCATCATGTAATGCAAGTAAGATATCATATGTAGTAATGTAAGTGACATCAATGCAACATATATTTTATGCTCAATCATACTCAAATTACTCAACTCATGTACTCAACCTCAATATCTCAATCTCATTGTTGTGCATAGAATTCTATAAATTATGCAATATAAAATTCATATAGCCAAGTATCAAATACATGTGTGAATCTCATGTCTCTAGTCATGCAATATAGCTCACACCAATACTCATGCAATGTAGAAGTTTTCTCATGTAATAAAATAGGGCCTCATGATGAATACAAGGATGAAGTATCAAAATTGTAGAAATTTCTCACAAATCTCAACTTTTCTCAAATTTTGACTCAAGATAATGGAAAGGGAGTGTGAAGAAAGGAATTCACACTTTGGTAAGCCTTACATACCTGAAAATTGAAGAATAATTGATTCTCAACCAATCCTTGCTCTTGGGTTGCAAAACCCTAGCTTCCTCCTTTTCTACTCTTTTCTCTCAAGAACCCTCAAGGTGGAAAAAAAGGTGAAATAATGGCCTAGGGTTTCCTTTTAAGTTTTTATACAAGCCAAAAATTGTGTAAGGATTTAGCAAAAGGGACTACGTGGGCAAAAATGCCCCTCATTAGCTCAGTCGGATGGGTCTACGAAATCCCGACTATAACTCATAGTCATCATTATGAATCGTAATTGCTCCTCATAGAGTGGAAGTCTCAAAATCCTGAATCACTATAAGTCTTTACGAAACCCCTTGTTACGAGTCATAATCCACAATACGGGTCATACTGATCTCTCGTGGCTGGAGGGACCTTACAATATAGAACACTAGAACTGGCCACGAAACCCTCCTCTATGAGTTGTAATAGGGTCTATGAGTCGTATACTCATCTCGTAACTAAAGGGTCCTGAAACTTTGAGTCATTGAAATTTCCTACGGGACCCCTCTTTATGACTCATAATCTTCTCTACGATTCGTAATGCCTCTCGTAAGTCTAATTCCATAGTTTTTCTCAGATTTTCTCTGCATCATCTCAATATCATCTGCACATATCTATCCAAATCAAATAGAAGAAAATTGAGGGGTGTTACATTATCTTCCCCTTAGGATCATTCATCCTCGAATGAAGAGAAGGATAGGGATTTAGGACAAGGCACAAATCTCCCTATGGACTCTAACAATCAGCCAGCTCTTATCTCTCTCATACAATCAACACATCAAGAATTCAGCAACTAATGCAACCAATTAGTCATCAAATCACATTAATCCTCATTTGGACTCTCGAACTGTATCGTCTATCATATGGAAAGCGAAAAGAGGATTCAAGGAATGGAAATTTTAAAATTTTTGAGGAAATATTTACCACTAACTCTTTCATCATCAGTAGGACTGAATGAATGAGGATATTGGACCTTCATGTCCTCTTCCGCCTCCCAAGTAGCTTCCTCTACCAGTTGGTTCCTCCATAATATTTTGACAGATGCAACCTCTTTAGTTCTTAACTTTCGAACCTAACGATCAAGGATTTGAACAGGAATCTCTTCATAACTCAAGTTGTCTCTTACTCCAATACTCTCAACAGACACGATCAACTGTGGATCTCTCAGACATTTCTTGAGCATGGAAATGTGGAAGATTGGGTGGATGGCTTCTAACTCTGATGGTAGCTCTAACTCATATGCTACATCGCCCACTCTTTTTATAATCTGATAAAGACCAATGTACCTTAAACTCAAATTCCCTTTGTCTTCGAATCTCATCACAACCTTCATGGGTGACACTTTCAAATACACCTAATCGTTGACCTTAAACTCTAAGTCTCTCCTTCTGACATTGGTGTAGGATTTCTGTCTACTCTGTGCAGTCCTCAGCCTCTTCAAATGATTTTGACCTTCTCCACCGCTGGGTGAACCAAGTCTGGACCAATCAACTCTGTTTCGCCTACCTGGAACCATTTAATCGGCAACCTATACCTCCTCCCATATAGTGCTTCATATGGTGCCATCTGAATGCTCGAATAGAAGCTGTTGTTGTAGGCAAATTCTATCAATGAAAAGTAGTCATCCCAGTTACCCTCAAAGTTAGTAGCACACACCCTCAACATATCCTTTAAGGTCTGAATCATACGCTTTGCCTGGCCATCTGTATGAGGGTGGAAAGTTGTGCTAATATGTACCTTCGTACCCAAACCTTTATGAAAAGATCTCCAAAACTGGGCAATGGACTAAGCTCCTCTGTCTGAAATGATAGATAAAGGGACTCCATGCAATCTCGCAATCTCCCTTATGTATAACCGGCATAATCCTCCATAATGTCAGTCGTCTTGACCGCCAAGAAGTGAGCAGAATTAGTCATCCTGTTAATTATCACTCAAATCGAATCATGTTGTCTGCATGAACCTCTATAAACTGTTGACAGAGTCCATGTTAATCATCTCCCATTTCCACTCTGGAATCTCAATGTTCTGAGCTACTCCACATGGCCTTTGGTATTTAACTTTAACTTGTTGGCAATTCGGGCACTTGGAAACGAACTCTGCAATGTCCTTCTTTATTCCACTCCACTAGTAGACTTCTCCCAAGTCGTGTACATCTTGGTAGATCCTGGGTGGATGGAATATTTGGAACCATGGGCTTCTACCATGATCCTCTTTTGAACACCATCAACATCTGGAACACATAATCTTCCTTGATACCTCAATAATCTATCTCTCCTTTTGGCGAAAGCCATCACTTTCTGCTTATGTACATCCTCCTTTAGCTGTGATAAGACTGGGTGTTGATGTTGTTTCTCTTTCACCTCCACTACTAGAGATGATGTCGATCCATTTTGCACATGAACTCCTCCTTCACTTGACTCATCTAGTTGAACTCCTAGTTGGGCCAATCTATGAACCTCTTTGGCTAACTCTCTCTTCTCTTCTCTCACATGTGGGTCCTTCCCATGGATAACCTGCTAAGAGCATCAAAAACTACATTAGCCTTACCTGGATAGTATAAGATACTCATGTCGTAGTCTTTGAGCAGCTCAAGCGATCTCCTCTGCCTCAAGTTAAGCTCTTCCTGAGTGAAGACATATTGCAGGCTCTTGTGGTCGGTAAATACATTGACATGTGCTCCATACAAATAATGGCACCATAACTTGAGAGCAAACACCACCACTACCAACTCCAAGCCATGGGTGAGATAATTCTTCTCATGCACCTTGAGTTGTCTAGAAGCGTAGGCACCAACCTTTTCCTTATACATCATCACACATCCTAATCCTACCATCAAAGCATCACAGTAGATCCCAAACCTATCTGTTCAACCAGACAAGGTCAATACTGGTGCAGTAGTTAATCTCACCTTTAACTCTTAGAAACTTTTCTCACACTCATCAGACCATTGAAACTTGACCTTCTTCTAAGTCAATTTGGTCAATGACGTGGATATAGAAGAAAATCCCTTAACAAACCTCCGGAAAAACCTAGCCAAGCCCAGAAAACTCCTTATCTCTGTCAATGAGGTTGGTCTTGCCAATTCTAAAATGCCTCAATCTTTTGAGGATCCACTTGAATTACATCTCCAGAAATCACATGGACTAAGAAAGTCATGTATTTGAGCCAAGACTCACACTTAGAAAACTTCGCATACAACTCGTTGTCTCAGAGTGTATGCAAAGAAATCCTAAGGTGATTGATATACTCTTCTTCATCTATAGAATACACCAAGATATCATCAATGAACACGATCACAAATATGTCTAAATACTATCTGAATAATCTATTCATCAAATCCATAAAGGTTGCGGGTACATTTGTCAATCCAAAAGACATCAAGAACTCAAAGTGACCATATTGGGTTCGGAAAGTCATCTTCAGAATATCACATTCTCTCACCTTCAACTGGTGATATCCTGATCTGAGGTCTATCTTAGAGAAAATAATGGCACCCTGAAGTTGGTCAAACAAATCATTAATCCTCGAAAGGGGATACTTATTCTTGATGGTCACTTTATTCGACTAGCAGTAGTCAATAGACATTCTCAGAGAACCATCCTTCTTTCACACAAGCAAGACTGGGGCACCCCTTGGGGAGACACTCGGCCTTATGAATCATTCCTCTAACAAATTCTCAACTTCTCCTTCAACTCTTTCAACTCTGCAAGGGCCATTGTATATATCGGAATAGAAATAGGCTGGGTATCAGGAAGGATATCAATTCTAAAATTGATCTCCCTATACAGAGGGACTTTGGGGAATCCTCAGAAAACATACCAGGAAACTCGCTAACAATCGGGACATACTCAATAGAAGAGGACTCAACTTTGTCAGACTTAACTTGCATGAGATGATAGATACATTCCTGGAAATTTACTTTCAAGTTTTGAGGTAAGAAATAAACTTTCCCTTAGGTGCAACAGAATCTCCTCTCCACTCAATAACAGGCTCGTTCGAAAACTGGAATTTGACTGTCTGAGTTTGGGTATCAACAGAGGCATATTAGGTGTGAAGCCAATCTATATCAAGGATCACATTGAAATCAACCATCTCCAACTCAATCAAATCAGCAAGAATATTCCTATATAGATGGACACCATACAATTTCTATAGATCCTCTCAGCTCGAATGAACTTACCAACAAGAGTAGAAACAAAAAATGATTCAAGCAAACACTCAGGAAGAATCTCAAATCTACTTGCCACCTATGGTATCATAAATGAACAATGTGCACCCGGATCAAGTAAAACATAGCAAGGAAAGTTAAAGACTCGAAGCATACCCGTCATAACCTCTGGTGCAACCTCCAGATCCTATCAGTTCCTCATTGCATACAGACGGTTTATCCCATCTCTCTGGTTACCTTTTGCTGGTGGTGCTGTGGTAGAAATCTGGGCCTTATTGCCCCACACCGGACATTCCCTCTGAAAGTGACCCGTTTGACCATACTTGTAAGAAGAATTTCCTCCATCTTTACACTTTCTCAGATGAATCCTGCCACACTTCCTATAAGGTGGCTTCCCTTTAGAACCAAGAGTTGCACTTCCTTGAGACTGTGCACCCTGTGGCCTAAAGTTTGGCTGACCTTGGGGTCTCTGATAATATCTCTGGCTCAGGACTGGTGCACTGGATGAAGATGGCAATAGCTAGATGACCTTTTATAAAAGTATGACTTATCTCCCTTACTATGCTTGCTCTGACTAGGCTCAGGCCCTGCTGATCTAGCCTTCTTACTCAAATGCTCCTCTTTGTCTTCCTCAGTTTGCTGGGCATAAACCATCATTCTGTAGATATCCATGCCTGGGATCAACAACACCACCTTGCACTCTCTCTTCACATACCTGCCCAAACCAGATAGAAATTTTCTCATTCTTGGTCTCATATCTGGAATCATCTCTAGGGCATACCTAGACAACTAGACGAATTTCAGGATATATTCTTGCACAATTATCCCCTCTTGCTTCAGATTCACAAACTCTTCAACCTTTGCCTCTATCAACTCTTGAGGAAAGAAGTGATCAAGAAAGCCACTCTCAAACTCATTCCAAACAGTGGGCTCAACATCCTCACCTCGGCTCTCTTCCCATTGACTATACCAAACATTGGCCACATCTTTGAGCTGGTAGGCAGCAAGCTCAATTCCTTCAAACTCAGTCGCATGCATGGTTTTCAATACTTTCCACATATCATCAATGAAATTTTGAAGGTCCTCCTCGATCTTAGACCCAGTATCGACAGGTGGGTTCATCCTCAGAAAGTCCCTCAGTCTAGAGGCAGTTGTTGGATCATGAGAGCTAGAACTAGGAGTCTGAGAGCCCTGGTTCCCACTCTGAGCAGCTACCAACTGGGTGAGAATAGTAATGGCTTCTCAAAAGTCGGCCTTTAAAATAGGAGCAAGTGGAACAGTAGGTGTCGCAGGAACACCAGCAGTCTTGGGTAGTTGACCTCGGCCCCTCGTTTCCATCTGAGGAGGCATCAATGAAGTACTCAGCAGTGCTAGCTGAAGCATTCCTCTGGATTATGGTGCATCTCGGTGGCATGATCTGCAATTGTGTAATGCACGAGTTAGAAAAGAAGCTTATAGAGTTTTCAACTCTATCGCACGAACTTAGATCACAAGAAAGGGTAACATTTCCTAATGTCCTATAGCCTCATACTTATAAAGTGTGGTGCACAACACACTCTTA
>JAABOM020059363.1:0-99062 GCA_011800125.2 Solanum clarkiae
GCATGAGTAGGAGTAGACACCTTATTTGACTCGCACAATAATTTAGGATCAACATGGAAGTTTTTGGCAACAAAGGGGGCAGCAAAAGAAAAAGTGGCACCTAGATCAAGAAATGCATGCACATCAAAATCAACGATTTTCAACATACCGGTAACAACGTCGGGCACCTCATCAACCCTTTGCTTCCCATGCAAAGAATAAACTCGGTTGTGCCTTGGGGCACTATCTTGTGGACCACCTTATCCCAAAGGGACAGCATTTGCACCCCAGCCTTGTGGGCGGAAATCCTTACCCTTGTTGCGATCATGAGGGCAATCAACCTTTTTATGGTCCACTTCCCCACGACCATTGCATACATAATTGTTTCTCAAGCATGGGCTCCTATGACACTTACCACGTCTTGGGCACACATAATTAGGAGTCATAACACCAACATCTTGGGTCCTTGGAAAGTCATTGGCAAATCCCCTATCAAAACCATGAGAAGACCCTTGGCCTTGGTGGAATCGGCCACCCCTTCGGCCTTGGAACTTCTCCTCAAGATGGACCCTATTTGCCTCATCACTCTTTCTCTTCCTCAATATTTCCTTCTCCATTTATTCCGTATAGGTCATCAAATGAGACAAGTCCATGTCACTAATCAAAATGGCGGACCAACATTCCTCACTCACCAAGTAAAAAAAAGCCATCACAAATTTGTTCGTCCTAAACCTTGAGTTGGCCACCAAGTGTGTAGCATATTTTGATAGTTGGTTGAACATGAGGGCATACTCCCTCCTCATAGACCTTTGTCTCAAATTCATTAATTCCACCAATTTTTCTTCCCTAAGCTCAAGAGGGAAGAACTGATTAATGAATGCAGCCTTGAACTCCTATCAAAGTACCACATTGTTAACCCCCTTCTCCTCTTTCAATTGATTTTAAAATATTTGTGCTACCCCTTTGAGTTGGTAGGCCACTAACTCTGCTTTATATGGGGAACTCGAAGGGCCCCAATCAAGCCTCTTAACATATTATTATATAACCTTGATCATGAAAGAAATAAAACACAATAATAATAGAGTAAAATAGGGACAACGGGGTTAAGGGACGACTTCCATATCATAAACATTAAGAGTCAAGAAAGAGTCAAAGCTCATAACATTACACATGACATGTCCAAGAACACCTCTACTATATCGATAAGAGCGGGGGCAAAGACAAGCTATCGGGATCACCCACATAGTCAATATATTCATAAACAAAGATAGATTTTAAATATAGCATGAGATTATAAAAATCGCCCCCAAAATGGAGGACACAAAGAGATTGAGAGAAGTCATACTAGTTGCATGGAGGATGATGATCAAGTGGGGCACCGGTTCCTACATGGAGACATTATATAGGCATAGAGTATGATTTAATACATTTGAATATAATAAGTATGAAGGATGCACTGCAACAAGTGATAAGTAACATAGTCGAAATGCATAAGCATAGGCAATGAGTAGCATATAACAATATGGTATGCATGTGAGATGCTATGTAGTATATCAAGCTTTTATATAAAACATAATACATGTGAAAGAAGAGACAACTATCATATTGCTGGATCATTGCACCTTACCACCCTCAGTGATTGAGGTATCAACCCAATCAATTGGTTAGTGGATCGTCGCACCCTACCACCCTTGAGAACCAAGGTACAAACCCCTTGACATGGTTAGTAGATCGTTGCACCCTACCACCCTTTGTGACCGAGGTGCAAACCCCTTGATATAGTTATCAAGGTATAAACCCCTCGACATGGTTACTCAACGCAGAACCCCTGAGTAGGGCATGGTCAGATTCCAACACTATATAGGAGAAAACCTTATACACATGTTCCTTTCATCATTGCGTAGTCATTCAACTCATAAGACGTGCATAAGGCATTCAAAAATTCCTCAAGATAACCATAATCTGACATTTAATCAAATACTTGGTGGGTGTATAGTACCAGTATAAACCATGAAATTCAAGAAGGAAATCATGCTAGAAAATTCAATTTAAAACCATCAATAGATACTTCGTAACATCCTCAAGAAACATACATCAACATGCTTCATCAAAACTCACAATAGATCTTAGTTTCATAGCTTAAAACAGGCTAAAATAACCACAATTTTATGAAACACCAACATAGTGTGCAGTGAAATTCATAATAGAGAAGACCCATGAGTAAACAAACTTTAAATCATGCAATTTTAGGTAAAAGAGAGCTTGGCCATCATTAGTGAAAGAAACACATGAAAGAAATCCACATACCTTGACTTTGGAGAATCCTTGAAGAAGATTGGAGATGGAGACTTGAAGCTAGAATGAGAATCTTAAGATCTGGATGGGTTTTGAGACATGCATTTAGGAGATGAAATTGGTTAAGTGTTTTACTGAGTATTTGGGGATATATAGAATGATATGGGGGTGAAATAAGGATAAGTATAGATATTTTCACGCATGGGAACACTTAGGCCCAAGACCCAAAGGCTTTGGACCAAGACAAAAATCACTAGCAACACAATACACAGGTCTGCATCTGGTCTGCGATGTGGACCTGTCGCAGAGGAAAAATTAACACATGTACGTGACAGCTGCATGTCACGACACTGTCGCAGATCAATTCTGGATAAGGAAAATTATGAAAATCAAAATTGCTAATCGTTTACTCTTAAATAAGGGTTAGACCCATTCACCACTCAATTTAACCCTCTGAACAAGAATATAAAGTTGGATTTTCGACAGCATGCACAATTTTGAGATATATGGAAATTATGATTCTGGGCTCTTTCGAGGCATATTTTCAGGCACTTTTTTTGGGTCATTTCAGGATTTCCATATATAGCATATCATATCACATTATACTTCACCTTATGGGAACAATACGTATTTTGTGTGAAGAAACCTTCCTTATGGGAACAAAACCTATTTCGGATAGGATTCTCATAATCTATGTTCGACACATAGTTCAAGGAAAAAGATAGGGCCCTTGGGGATAGCCCTATCGCCCCCTATCTATCGGTGCTACATCGTCCTCCCACAAGAATACTTATACGTATACATATAAAGGATTTCAAAGAGATGCAAGTCTTACCAAATCATTTCGATGCATTCTTAGGCTCAAAAACCAAACACCATTCATAATAATTCATACTTAGGCTCAAATGCCAAATCATAGCTAACAATCATAATATTCATGTATAGGAATAGCTCATTTACATATACGAGATGGTAGAAGCACCTAAGACTCTCAAGAGCCATAATCGAAGACATATATGTAATCGTATTCTTGTCATAACTAATATCTTATCAAATCATATCATAAAACATAAATAGGCTTAACCTACTTCATAATATCCATAAATTCCAATGTTCATGAATGCATATGTCATGAATGATGTGAGAATAGCATGGGTAATTGAGATTCAACCTAAAATAAACAATATAATATGAAATTCAAGTGAAAACATAATTAAATTCACATTTAAAATCATAATTTAAACCACCTATGTACAAAACAAGCTTTAAAGGGGACATACATGTTTATAACTACATAACTTCAATGTAAATCGTCATAATTGGGCTTAAAGTAACTTAAAATCATAAACGAAGTACAATCCTATCAAGACCCAAGCTTAGGGCCTAGATGTGACACGACAAATGGAAAACCCGAAGGAACCCCAATCAAGCATCTCAACTTATAAATACACATCATTGATCTTGGAAGCACGTAAAAGACATAAATAAGATTAAGGGGCAAAGGTGGCTAAGGGATAGCTTTGCAAAACTACATCAATAAGGGCAAAGGAGTCGTAGCTCATAACATAAATACATAACTTGTCTAACAAACACCTCTAACTACATAGATAGAGCGGGGACCAAGACAAAGTAATCGGGCTCACCCTCATAGTCAAAATAGGACATAAGAAAGTGTCTCAATACATAGATAACGGTAACATAGACTAAGGTCCCTGAAGTGGAGAACTCACCAACTAGCTTTGAGTAGAACCGATCTAGCCACGTAGACGAGGAGGATGATCAACTTGAGCACCAGTTCCTACATGGTGGTATCATTTAGGCAAGAGCATGAATCAGTATGTTTGAATGTACTAAATATGTGGGATGCTATGCAACAATAGATAGATATCATACTCAAAGCGTACATTAGACAATAGGCATAGTATAACAATATGACATTTTTGTCCAATGCGCACATAAAACATGCTTAATTAGTTCATAGTCATATCAAATATCATATGTGTAGAAGAGACCAAGCTAGAATCCCAACTTTCGTTGGGAGATGTCATTTACACCTGGACACCCTAGTGGCAAGGTATATACCCATCACATGGTTGATGTTATTCACACCTGGACACCCTGGTGGCAAAGTACATACCCCTCACATGGTTGATGCCATTCACACCTGGACACCATGGTGACAAGGTACATACCCCTCACATGATTAATGCTATTCACACCTGGACACCCTTGTGGCAAGGTACATACCCCTCACATGGTTAATGCCATTCACACCTGGACAACCTAGTGGCAAGGTACATACCCCTCACATGGTTATCCGAGCTCCTATACCCCCCAGACCGGGCATGGTCTAATGCAACACATTATATAGAAAATATATATCATATACATAAACTCATTTTATCATCATATAGTCAATCATATCATATCTCATGCTTTGGACTTTCATTTCCACAAGAAACCCTATCCGGACATATTATCAAACACTTGGGGGTGTGTAATGGGGTTAAAAGACCATGCAATTTGGGGATAAATCATGAAAGAAAATCCGTAGTAAAACCATCAATCAACACCTTGAAAAAACCTTAAGACATTCACATCTAAGCCCCTCATCAAATCCAACATTAGATCTAAGATTTAGATCTCAAAACATGTGAAAACAACCATACTTTCATGAACTAAAATCACTGTGCAGTAAATTTCTCAATATAAAAGACCCACATGTAAAATCAACTTTAAATCATGCAATACTAGTAAAAAGGAGGCGTAGGCACCATGGTTAAAGGACCCAATGGTTCAACACCACACACCTTAGCTTTGGAGAAGTCCGGGTGAAGATTGAAGATGGAGACATGAAGCTTGAAGAAAATCCTTAGTTTCGAATGAGGGTTTTGGGACTTGAATTTTGGAGTAAAAATATGGCTAAGTATTTTGGGGAGTACTGAGAAATATTATGGTTGATATAAGGGTGAAATTTGTCTAAGTACGGATAAAAACATGTTTGGGAAAACTTGGGCCCAACACTTACAATATTTGGACCGCACAGGAAAAACACTGCCGGGGAAAATACACCTCTCCACGTTAGGGAGAGGATGCAAAGGCAAAATTGTACATGAGAGCGCCCTTGGCATGCGCCAGGGACACAGATTGCTCTCTGGAAATCGTCACTGAAAAAATTATAATTGCTAATCTTTCGCTCTTAAATCGCAGTTAGACCCTTTTTCACCTAATTTTGACCCCCTAATCACAAATATGAAGTCAGATTTCTGAAATAACAAATGAATTTTAAGATATATGCAAATTAAAATTTCAGGAATTTTTAGGAACATTTTTTGGCACTTTTTGGGGTCGTTTCAAACCCATACATCAATTGAATTGAATAAATCAAAATAATGAAACCCACATTTAAAGTAAACTTAATTTCATGGAAAAATGCTTGAAAAGATTTGGATTTCCTTGATTGAAAGGAATCAAGGATCAAAAACCATATACCTTCGCTGATTAAAGAAATTCCAAGAGAAATTTGAAGAAGAATTGAGTTTTTCTTGATTCCCAAGTTTGAAATCCACAAGATTTCTTTGAGAAGATTCTGAGAGAGTTCAAAACGTGAGGAGTGAATTTTGAATGTTAGGACTAGAGTTTATTCCATTAGGAAGTCTTTAGATAGCACAGGAAGTCAAAAAGACCATTAGGATAAACCAGATTTTACGAAAATACTATTTATGAACAAATGGAAAAATTGAATGTCAGCACGTCAAGGAGGGGAACACGAGTCATATGGCACTACACGGTTTATGTACCAACCCGTGAACCCACACAGACAAAAAATTCATTTTGATGATGCTTCGGAATCATAATCCAACACATAGAAAAAATTAGGCAAAAGTCACCCATCCAGAGGGGCTCCATGGGTCGTGTGCGGTCATAAGGTCCGTGTGATTGCCCGTGAAAGACACTTGGTAAAAAAACATTTCCTCTGACAAGTTATGAGACGGTGATTAAACACATAGAAAATATTTCACTCCAGATGCTATACGAATGGGTCTCACTACCTGTGTCATGCCACACGAGTCGAGTGAGTGGTCGTGTCCCTCAACTTAGCCCCATATGGTGGGGTTTCAAGCTCAAGGTTCCTACACGGCCCTTCACACTACATCTGAAGTGTCACACGACTAGTATGGTGTCCAAGTATGGCGTGCCTTAACTTGTAACTCCACACTAAGAGCCAACATTAATTTATGAGGCCAAGTGTCACCTCATTGGAGGCCATACGAGCCATGTGACCTCACACGGAACATGAAGTCTCCCTTGAAGTGTCGCCTTGGTCCAAACATCCTGAAATCAACATTTTCAAGCTCCAATCAAGTCGTACAACTTTCGGGTCATTACATCATCACCCTCTTGGGAACATTTCTCCTTGAATGTGCAAGAACTAGACTTGAAAGTCATGACTTAGAACATGAAACACCAAAAAACAAGATATAATACATAATTTATCATTTGAAAATCGCATGGTCATCATATTCAGTACACTGAAAAAATCACAGAAATCATTTTGGTGCTCATGTATGCATGTCATATCATGAGATTCAAGAATGAAAGAGTTAGGACCACTTAGCAGAAGAAGAAACTAATATCTTAGGCTTGAGTAGATTGGAAAAGATGGGAATATTGTTTTCATCATGTCCAACTCCATCTCGTATGTAGCACTATCCACGTGTTGATTTCTTCAAAGTACCTTCACCGAAGCTACATCCTTGTTAGGGAGCCATTTCACTTCTCTATGTAAAATCTCCATCATAACTTCCTCACAAGATAAGTTCTTCTCAACCTCAACACTTTCCAGAGACACAATAATGCTAGGATCACCAACTAACATCCTCAACATAGATAAATGGAAGACCAGGTGAATGGAACTCAAATCCAGAGGCAACTCCTACCTATAAGCCACATTCCCAATCCGCTCAACAACCTCATAAGGGCCCATACACTAGGAACTTAGCATGGCCTTCTTACAAAAATGCATCACACCCTTTATAGTTGAAACCTTCACATACACCTAATTACCAACATAAAATTCATGATCCCACTTCCTAACATCCGAATAGGACTTTTGGCGACTTTGGGCCGTCTACAACCTCTCCCTGATCAACTTCACCTTCTCTATAGCCGCCAACACTAAATCCGAGCCAATTGATGTCATCTCTACCATCTCAAATCACCCTACTGGTGATGTACACCTTCTCCCATAGAAGGCCTCAAACGGTGCCATAACAATGCCAGCATGAAAGCTATTATTATATGCAAA
The DNA here is from genome assembly GCA_011800125.2 of Solanum clarkiae. Taxonomy (NCBI): domain Eukaryota; kingdom Viridiplantae; phylum Streptophyta; class Magnoliopsida; order Solanales; family Solanaceae; genus Solanum; species Solanum clarkiae. Next base: position 7,583 of record JAABOM020059363.1, read on the forward strand.
GTCAAAGAGTGGAAGATGGTCATTCGAATTACCCTTAAACTCAAACACATGATCCCTCAACATATCCTGCAAGGTTTGAATTGTCCTCTCGGCTTTTCCATTGGCTTGAGGATGAAAGGCAGTTCTCAAGTTGACCCTAGTACCAAGTCTTCTTTGGAATGACCTCCAAAATTAGGAGTTAAATTGGGCACCATGATCAGGTATGATAGATCTAGTCACACCTTGCAACCTCACCAATTCTTCGATGTACAACCTTACATAATCTTAGGCACCAAAAGTGGTCTTGACCGGTAGAAAGTGAGCAGATTTACTCAATAGGTTGACAATGACCCAAATAGAGTCAAATTTCCACTGGGTCTGAGGCAAACCAACCACAAAGTCCATGTTCACGTATTCCCACTTACAAGTAGGATTCTCAATGTCTCGACTTAAACAACCGGGCCTTTGGAGCTCTACCTTCACTTTTTTACAATTAGGGCATTCATATACAAACTTGGCTATTTCATTCTTCATACCGTTTCACCAATAGACCTCTTTTATATGTCAATACATCTTACTAGATCCCTGATGAATAGAATAATGAGAGTTGCGATCTCCACTCATGATCACATTTCTAAGACCATCCACATCGAAAACATATAGTCATTCTTAATACCGAAGTAGACCGTCTCCCCTTGGGGATAATACCTCAATCACCTTTTCGGAAACTAATTTCTTTAATTCAACCAATGATGGATCTAGGTCTTGGTTAGCTTCTACATCAAAAACAACCGAGGATTCAACCCAATTATGTACATGAATACCACCATCATTAGAGTCGGCCAACCCAACACCCAACCTAGCCAACCGATGAACATCCTTTGCTAACTCCTTCTTCTTCCCTAAATATGTGCCATGCTTCCCATGGATAGCCTACTAAGAGAATCGGCTAAAATATTGGCCTTGCCGAGATGATATTAAACACTCATGTCGTAGTCCTTAAGAAGTTCCAACAATCTTCTTTGCCTCAATTTGAGATCCTTTTAGGTGAACACGTATTGCAAACACTTATGATTAGTGAAAACATTAACATGCACCCCATACATGTAGCGTCTCCAAATCTTCAAGGCACATACCACCGCTACTAACTCAAAATCATTAGTCGGGTAATTATGCTCATGCACTTTCAATTACCTTGATGCATATGCTATTACCTTATCATGTTGCATAAGGACACAACTCAACAAAATTCGTGAGATGTCACAATATACCACAAACCAATCTAAACAATTCGGCAGAGTCAATATAGGAGCCGCTGTAAGTCGATCATTCAATGTTTTAAAACTCCTTTCGCGTTCATCCATCCATGCAAACTTTGTCTTCTTTTCGGTCAACTTAGTCAATGGAGATGCAATGGCTAAAAAACCTTCAACAAACATCCTATAATATCTAGCTAACCTAAGAATACTTCGAATGTCTGAAGGAGTCAAAGGTCTAGGCCAATTCTTCACGAGCTCAATCTCCTTCTGATCGATCTTTAAAGTATCACCGAACACCACATAAACAAGAAAAACTACTTCACCCAACAAAAACTAACATTTGCTAAACATGGCATACAACTTCTTCTCCCTCAAGGTTTGTAACACCAACCTCAAATGGTCTATATGGTCCCACTTACTTCGGGAATAAATGAGAATATCATCAATGAAGACAACCACAAAACTATCAAGGAATGGCTTGAACACCCAATTCATGAAATTTATATACATGGTCAGAGCATTAGTTAAACTGAACGACATGACCACAAATTAAAGTGCCCATATCTAGTCCAAAGAGCAGTCTCATGAATATCACACTCCCTAATTTTTAACTGATATCCAGAACGAAAATCAATCTTTGAGAAACGGGTATCCCTTGAAGCTGGTCAAACAGGTTATCGATCCTAGAAAAAGGGTACTTATTTTAAATGGTAACCTTATTCAATTTCCTATAATCGATGCGCATTCAAAGTGACCCATCTTTCTTCCTGATAAATAACACCAGAGCACCCCATGGGGATATACTTGGCCTTATGAAGCTCTTCTCCAAGAAATCTTTCAACTGTCCCTTCAACTCAACCGGTTCCATATGATAGGGAGGAATAAAGATAGGTTGAGTATTCGGGAGAAGATCTATGCCAATGTCTACTTCTCTTTCGGGAGGAATACCGGGCAAGTGTTTGGGGAACACATCCAAAAACTCATTCACCGTCAAAACTGACTCGAGAGTAGGTGATTTAGACTCCACATCCTTGACTATCAAAAGATGATAAATACACCCCTTGGAGATCATCTTTTGGACCTTGCGGTAGGAAATAAATCGACCCTTAAGAGTGGAGTCCCTACCCTTCCATTCAAGAATGGGCTCACCGGAAGTTTAGAACATGAGCTTTTGGGTTTTACAATCTATAGAGGGATACGATGCATGCAATCAATCCATACGAAGAATCACATCAAAATAAAAAATCTCATGTTCCACAAGATCACACGGAAAGAATTTATGCAACACAGGAATAAGATAACAACGATTAACCCTCTATGTAACAACATATTCACCCACTTCAGTATAAACTAAAAAGGGGTCACTCAAAATTTCAAGACTCAAACCAAACTTAACAGCCATAAGTTTGCACCTGGGTAGACAAAAGAATAAGCATCAAAATCAAAGACTTTTAACATACTGGTCACAACATCTAGAGCCTCCTTATCTTCTTGATGTACATGAAGAGCATAAAACCTATTGTTTCTTTGGGAGCTCTTAGTTTGCCCTGACCACCTTGTGCCACTAGATCTTGGCCCCTATGAGCATTCGTATGACAATCAGCAACCTCATGGTTCTTATCATCTCACCTAAACCAAGCACCCAAATCTCTCCCACAAGTACCTATGTAGGGCTTCCTGCACTTACCACATAGAGGATGCCACTGTCCACCACAAACTGGTGCCTTAGGAGGAGGCACTCTAGCATTATCAATCTGAGCAGTAGAACTTTGGGCCTATTGGAAGCAACTAAAACCACCACCCTATGAACCGGAGAACCCACCATCAAAATGAGCCCTCTTCGGATCATCTACTCTACTCTCCTTGAGTTTCTCCCCTTCTATCTATTTGGCATATACTATGAGTCTAAAAATATCCATATCCTGTATAATCATGGCTGTACGAAATTCTTTCACAAGTAAGTGAGAGATACCAGAAATGAACTTGTGCATTCTTGCTAGAGGATCAGCCACAAGTGTTGGAGCATAATTAGAGAGCACAGTAAATTTGTTGGCATAGTCCCTCACACTCATATTCCCATTCTTGAGGTTGATAAATTGAGTCATCTTGGCTTCCCTAAGCTCAAGTGGAAAGAAACGCTCCGGAAAGGCAAGCTTGAACTCCTCCAAATTGACAACATTACCACAAACCCTCTCCATAGACCATTGGGTGCACCACACCTAGGCTACCTCGTTCAACTAATGGGCAGCCAATTTTGCTTTCTCCTCAAAAGTGACATCCATAACGTTCAACACCTTGGTGATCTCATCAATGAACTCCTGAGCATTTTCATCAACTTTTGACCCATAAAATTCAAGAGGATTCATCCGGGTGAAATCCCTCATCCTAGAAGCTAGAGTGGAATCCCGTGGAAGATTAGCTCGCATAGTCAGAGTAGTCACTATCTAGGAAAGTGTAGCAATGGTTGTACAGAATTCACCATTAGAGATAGGTTCATCCATAGGACCTTGAGGTGCTTGACCCTCATTAGCTTGTACTGGTCTGGGTGATCTTCCTCAAGGCATCTTCTGTAATGGAGCAAGGACAATATAAAGATTAGGAAACTAAACATATGATCCATAGTACGACATGATACTTGAAATAGTGAGGCAATTCCTAGAACATCTTCGTAGCCTCCCACTCATAGTCATGGTGCACTTCACACGGATGAATAGGACTCTACTTGACGTAGCATGTTGGACTGCAACGATTATTTACAAACCTAGTATTCTCATACCATCTCTGACCTAACCCAAACATAGGGTCTAGGAGTGACATAGAGAACGGGAACCCGAGAGTCCCTAAACAAGCCTCAAAGTATTTAAGTTGACACCATCAGTTAAAAAGCGTATTCAAATAGCAAACACATAGTTCTAAGAGATGAAAAAGTAGTACTCATGCTATGGGGATGTCATAGGGAAAATGTGCAACGTGAAATCACATAGCACATAGCATATAAAGACTAAGGGGAAGGTAAGTATGACTCACTCTATGGGGACAATGCGAGACTTAGGATCTTTCACATCATACCATGTAGTCAAGTTATAAGACTCATAACATAATCAGATTACAATATCCAGTAAGTATCCAAGTCATAACATAAGCTCCAGTTATAACACTTAGCATATAAATGTAAAGGATGATTACATGATGTCAAACAATGCCTCTAATCATAAGATAGGTTGGGGGCCAAGACATATCCCCAGCTCACAATCAAAGTAAGTAAGATAGATAGAAGCACTCTAGGTAGAAGGATGGTGAGTTGTCCTTGGAAGATAGAACTCACCATAACAAGAAATCTCAAGATCCGAGCTAGGCTTCGTACAACGGATGAAAAAAATCCTCAGCCCCTACATGGTGAGATCATATAGGTGAAAGTATGTGTTAGTACGTTTGAATGTACTAAGTATGCGGGGTGCAATACATGTGACTTACCAAACCTGCACTTCAATGTTAGATGAAACGGGCACATAATATAGAAATACGTATATCAAAGATAAGTATATAACAATATGCCATGAAATTAATGATATGTAAAATATAATATTGCTAATATATAGTGGTGATGCGGCCTCAACAGACATGAGTAAGACCAAGTGAGCTATTACTTGGAACCGCGATGAAATCCTCTCCTCGATAAAGAGGTGGTCTACTTGCCAAAGGTAAATTGTGCATCACCTTATGGCAACAACACCCATTTCTTATGACAAAACCCCCCTTATGGGAAAAGTACCCATTTCAGATAGGATTTCTGCATATAGCATATCATATCACATTATACATCACCTGACGGGAACAACACCTATTTCGAATAGGATTCTCATAACCTATATTACGCACATTGTTCAAGGGACGGGAGAGTGCCCTTTGGGATAATCCATCGGTGGAAGTCATCATCCCATAATAATACTTATACATATACATGGTTTCAAAAGAGTTGCAAGTCTTACCAAATCATTTCAATATATTCTTAGGCTTAAAAGCCAAACACCATTCAAAGTAATTCATACATAGGCTCAAATGCCAAATTATAGCTCATAGTCACAATACTCATGCATAGGAATAGCTCATTTACGTATATGAGATGGTGCAAGCACCCAAGATGCCGAAAGAGTGATAATCATATATATATATATGATCACATTCTCTTCATAACCAATATCTTATCAAATCATATCATAAAACATAGTTAGGCTTAACTTACTTCACAATTTCCATAAATTTCAATGTTACTAATGTATATGTAACGAATGATGTGAGAACAACACGTGTAATTGAGATTCAATCTAAAATAAACAATACAATATGAAATTCAAGAGAAAACATAATTAGATCCGCATTTAAAATCATAATATAAACCACCAATGCACAAAACAAGCTTTGAAGGGGACATGCATGTTCATAACTTCATAACATCAATGTAAATATCATAATACAACTTAAAGTAACCTAACATCATAAATGAAGTACATCCCATACATCAATTCAATTGAATAAATCAAAATACTGAAAAATCGTTACTTAAAGTACACTTAATTTAAATGGAAAATCGCTTTTAAAAGATTTGGGTATCCTTGATTGGAAGGAACCACGGATCAAAACCCACATAACTTCACCAAATGAACAAGTTCTAAGAGAAATTTGAAGAAGAATTGAGTTTTGTTTGATTCGTAAGATTGAAATCCACAAGAGTTCATCGAGAAGATTTTGAGGGAGTTTAAAATGTAAGGAGTGAAATTTGAATGTTCGGAATAGAGTTTAGGTCATTAGGAAGTCTTTAGATAGCATAGGAAATCCCAAAATACCACTAGGATAAACTTGATTCATAATGAATTGGATGGAAAAATTGCACATCACCACCTTAAGGAAAGGTACACAGTTATGTGGCACTACATGGTCCGTGTACCAGCCCGTGACAAAACACTTACACAAAAATTTCTTTTTGATGAATATTCAGAACCATAATCCAACACTTTAGAAAATTTAGGCAAAAGTCACCCATACAGAGGGGCTCCATGAGCCGTGTGAGGTCATACGGTCCATGTGACTACCTTGAGACAACACTTGGTAAAAAAAAGAAAAAAATTTCCTACGACAAGTTACGAAATGGTGATTGAAAACTCAGAAATGTTTTCAGTACGGAAGCCATACAGACAAGCCTCATGACTCGTGTCATGCCACACGAGCAAGGTGAGTGGCCATTCTCTCAAGATAGCCCTAAATGGTGCGTGTTAAACCTCAAGGGCACCACACGGTCCTCCACATGGTCCGTGAAGTGCCACACGACCCTTATGGGTCAAAATGTTGCATTCCTTAGCTTGTAAATCCATACCAAGGGCCAAAACAAATTTTTGAGGCCAAGGCTCACCTCATTGGACGTCATACGAGCTTTGTGACCTTACAGAACCATGAGGTATCCCTTAAAGTGTCACCTTGGCCTAAAATATTCTCAATTTGAAACTTTCAAGCTCCAAGGAAGTTGTACAATGTCTGGGTCATTACATCATCTCCGCCTTTGGAACATTCATCCTCGAATGTGCAGGAATAAGGCTTGACCTGGAACATGAAACTTCCAAACACAAGATACAATGCAGAATTTATCAATTGAAAATCACATAGTCATCATATTCAAATCGTTGAAAACATCACAAAAATCATTTTGCTGCACGTGTATGTGTGTCATTTCATGAGATTCAAGAATAAAAGAGTTAGGACCACTTGGAAAAGGAAGAATGTAGTACCTTAGGCTTGAGTAGATTGGAAAATATTGGGATATCATTTTATTGTGTGCAACTCTGACTCCCACGTAACACTCTCCATGTGTTGATTTCTCTAAAGTACCTTCACCGAAGCTACATCCATGTTACAGAGTCATTTCACTTGTCTATCCAAAATCTCCATCGGGACTTCCTCATAAGGTAAGTTCTCCTCAACCACAACACTTTCTAAAGGCACAATAGTGCTAGGATCACCAACTAACTTCCTCAACATAGACGAATGGAAGACCGGGTGAATGGAACTCAAAACCGAAGGGCACTCCAACCTATAAGCCACGATCCCAATCCTCTCAACAACCTGATAAAGGCCTACATACCTGGGACTTAGCTTTCCCTTCTTACCAAAATGCATCACCACCTTCATCGATTAAACTTTCACATATGCCCAATCACTAACATAAAATTCATGATCCCTCTTCGTAACATACGAATAGGACTTTTGGCGACTTGGGCCCATCTTTAACCTCTCTCTAGTCAACTTCACCTTCTTCATAGCCTCCAACACTAATTTTGGGCCAATCAATGCCATATCTCCCATACAAGGCCTCAAACAGTGCCAAACCAGTGCTAGCATGAAAGCTATTAGTATAGGCTAACTCAAAGAGTGGAAGATGATCATTCGAATTACCCTTTAACTCCAACACACAAACCCTTAACATATCTCCAATGTTTTAATTATACTCTCGGCTTGTCCATCAATTTGCGATGAAAGGTGGTGCTCATCTTGACCTTATTACTAAATCCTCTTTTGATCATGGTACCTAATTTATTCATTCTTACTGTGTGTATGTGTCATCACAAAAATCATTTTGCTACCACGATCTAAAAGTAGGAATAAATTAGGTACCACGATCTTATATGATAGATCTAGGCGTACCATGCAACCTCACCGACTCTTGGATGTATAACTTTGCATTACTTTCGCCACCATAAGTAGTGTTGAATGGGAGAAAGTGAGCTAATGTAATCACTAAGTCGACAATGAGCCAAATAGAGTCAAATTTCCTCCGGGTCCAAGGAAAACCACCCATAAAGTCCATGTTCACGTCTTCCCACTTTCAAGAAGGAATCTCAATGGCTTGAGTCAAACCACTGATCCTTTGGTGTTCTACCATCACTCGTTGAGAATTTGGGCATTTGGATACAAACTTGGATGTGTCCTTCTTCATACCATGCCACCAGTTTACCTCTTTCAAATCTCGATACATTTAGTGGATCCCGAATGAATAGAATAATTAGTTTTGTGAGCTTCACTCATGATCACCTTTCTAAGACCATTCACATCTGGAAGACATAGTCGATCTTGATACCAAACCAAACCATCTTCCCTTTGGGAGAACACCTTAATATCTTTTTCAGCAAACAATATCTTTAATTCAACCAATGATAGATCTAGGTCTTGCTTAGCTTTTACATCAACACCCACCGAGGATTCACCCCAATTTCCTACATGAATACCACCATCATTAGAGTCGGCCAAATTAACACCCAAAACCTAGCTAACCAGTGAACATCCTTTGCTAACTCTTTCTTCTTCTATTCAACATAAGCCCTACATCCCATTGATAGCCTGTTAAGAGCATCGACTATAATATTCGCCTTGCAGGGATGATATTGAACAATTATGTTGTAGTCCTTATAGAGTTCAAACTATCTCCCTTTCCTCAAGTTGAGATCCCTTTGGGTGAACACATATTGCAAATATTTAGAATCGATTAAAACATAAACATGCACCCTATACAATTAGTGTCTCCAAATCTTCAAGGTTAATACTACGGCTGCTAACTCAAGATCATGGGTTGGGTAACTACGCTCATGCACTTTCAATTGGTTTGATGCATATGCTATTACCTTACCATGTTGCATAAGTCCACAACCAAACACAATCTGCGAGGCATCACAATATGCCAGAAACCTATCAAAGCCACTCGATAGAGTCAAAATAGGAGTTGATGTAAGTCGATCCTTCAAAGTTTGAAAACTCCTTTCGCATTCATCCGACCACACAAACTTAACCTTCTTTTTGGTCAAATTAGTCAATGGAGATGCAATGGATGAGAACCCTTCAATAAACCTTCTATAACAGCAAGCCAACCCAAGAAAACTTCGGATGTACAAAGGAGTCAATAGTCTAGGCTAATTCTCCACATCCTCTGTCTCCTTCGAATCAACTTTTCTTCCATCACTGAACACCACATAAGCATAAAAAGCTACTTCACCAAACCAAAACTTACATTTGCTAAACATGGTATACAACTTCTTCTCCCTCGAGGTTAGAAATAAAAAACCTCAAATGGTCTATATGGTCCCATTTACTTCGAAAATAAATGAAAATATCATCAATGAAGACAACCACAAAATTATCAAGGAATGGCTTCAAGATCCGATTCATGAGATCCATAAACACGTCCGGAGCATTATTTAAACTGAACGAATCAACTCAATTTCAAAGTGCCTATATCTAATTTGAAAAATCGTCTAAGGACTATCACACTCCCTAATCATTAACTGATACCCAGAATGGAGATAAATCCTTGAGAAATGGATAGCCCCTTGAAGTTGGTCAAAAAAGTCATCGATCCTAGCCAAATGGTACTTAATGTTAATGTTCACCTTATTTAATTACCTATAATCGATGCACTTTTGAAGAGACCTATCTTTATTCCATACAAATAACACTTGAGCACCCCATGGAGATATACTTAGCCTTATGAAACCCTTATCTAACAAATCAATCAACTTACCCTTTAATTCCTTCAACTCAGTCGGTGCCATATGACAAGGAGGAATAGAAATAGGTTGAGTATCCGGGAGAAGATCTATACCAAAGTCTACTTACATTTCGGGAGGAATAACAGGCAAGTCTTCGGGGAACACATCCAGAAACTCATTCACCACTGAAACTAACTCTAGAGTAGGTGCTTCAGACTAACATCCTTGACCCTCAGTATATGATAAATACACCCCTTGGAGATCATGTTTCGGGCCTTACGGTAGGAAATAAACTGACCCTTAATAGCGAAGTCGCTCCTCTTGCATTCAAGAATGGGCTCACCAGGAGGTTGAAACTTCACCTTTTGGGTTCTAAAATTTATAGAGGTACACGATATATGCGACCAACCCATCTAAAGAATCACATCAAAATCAAACATCTCAAGTTCCACAAGATCACACGGAAAGACTTTATGCAATACTGAAATAGGATAACCATGATAAACCCTATGAGCAAAAAGGATTCACCCATGGGTGTATAAACTGAAAAGGGGCTACTCAAGATTTTACGACTCAAACAAAACTTAACAGCCAATAGAGGATTCCTAAAAGACAAGTTTACACCCAGGTCAAGCAACGCATAAGCATCAAAATCAATGACTTTTAATGCACTAGTAACAACATCTGGAGCCTCCTCAATTTACTCACGTGCATGAAAAGTATAGAACTTTTTATTCCTTAGGGAAACACCTTAGGGAGCTCTTTGGTACCACTGACCACCTTGTCCCACCAGACCATGGCCTTTATAAGAATTCGTAGGACAATTAACAACCTTGTGCTTCTTATCACCACACCTAAAGAAAGCACCCAAATCCCTCCATCATGTACTTATGTGGGGTTTCTCATACTTTCCATACGAAGGATGCCCCTGTCCACCAAAAACTGTTGCCCTAAAAGGAATCTTTCTAGCATTAGTGACCCGAGCACTAGAATGTTGGCCCTATTGAAAGCAACCAAAACCACCACCCCGAGAACCAAAGAACCCACCATCAAAACAGGCCCTCTTAGGATCACGTATTCTCCTCTCATTGAGTCTCTCTCCTTCGATTTGCTCAGCACATACCATGAGTATACAAATATCCATATCCTGTATAAGCATGGTTATACAACATTCTTTCACAAGCAAGTCAGAGATACCAGAAATGAACTTGTGCTTTCTTGCACAAGGATTATTCACTTGCATCACAGCATATTTGGAAACTCTGTATATTTGAGGGCATAATTCGACACACTCATATACCCTTGCTTGAGGTTTACAAAATCAATCATCTTGGCTTTCCTAAGCTCAAGTGGAAGGAAATGCTCTAGAAAGGCAAGCTTGAACTCCTCTCAATTGACAGTGTTACCTGAAATCCTCTCTTTTGACCATTAGGTGTACCACACCTAGGCTACCTCCTTCAACTGATAGGCAGCCTAATCCACTTTCTCCTCAAAAGTAACACCCATAATATTCAACACCTTGGTAAGCTCATTGGTGAACTCCTGAGCAACTTTATCAGCCTTTGACCCATAAAATTCAGGAGGATTCATCCGGGTGAAACTCCTCACCCTAGAAGCTAGAGTGGAATCATGTGGAAGATTATCCTATTCTAGTGTGAGTAGTCACCACCTGAGCAAGCATAGCAAAGTCTATACAAAGTTCACCATTAGAGATAGGCTCATCCATAGGCCCCTTGAGGTGCTTGACCTTTGTTAGCCGGGGATGTTCTGATTGCTCTTCCTTGAGGCATGTTTGGTAATGAAATAAGGACACCATCTAGATTAGGAAACTAAACTTATGATCCATAGCACTACATGAGACTTGATGAAGTGACGCAATTCCTAGAACTTCTTGGTAGCCTCCCACTCCATGGTGCACTTCACACCAATCAATAGCACTATACTTGACACGGCATGTTGAACTCCAATGATTATTTACAAACCTAGTTCTGTGATATCATCTCTGTCATAGCCCGGACATATGGTCTAAGAGTAACATGGCAAATGATAACCCGAGAGTCCCCAAACAAGCCTCAAAGTATCTAAGTTCACGTCGTCGGTTCGAAACCATATTCAAATAGTAAACACAAAGTTTTAAGGAATGAGAAAGTAGAACTCATTCTATGGGGATTTCATAGTGAAAGGTTGTAACATGAAATCACATAGCATATAAAAAATAAGGGGCAGGTAAGTATGACTCACTCTATGGGGGGGTAATCTGGGACTTAGGATCTGTCACATCATACCATGTAGTCAAGTCATAAGACTAATAACCAAATCACATTATGATATCCAATAAGTAACCAAGTCACAACATAAGCTCCATTCATATCACTTTGCATATAAACTTAAAGGATGATTACAAGATGTCAAACAATGCCTCTAATCATAAGTTAGGTCAGGGCCTAAGACTTATCCTGAGCTCACCCTCAAAGTAAGTAAGATAGATAAAACCACTTTAGGTAGAAGGATGGTGGATTGTCATTTCAAGAAAGGACTTTCTACAATAAGAAAACTTGAGATCCGAACTAGGCATCGTACGGTGGATGATCAAAATCCTCGGTCCCTACATGGTGAGGTAATGTAGGAAAATTATGCGTTAGCACATTTTGAATGTACTAAGTATATGGGATGCAATGCATATGACTTACTAAACCTGCACTTCAACATTAGATAACAAGGGCACATAATACAGAAAGACGTATATCAAAGATGAGTATATAAAAATACGTCATGAAATTCATGATGCATGAAATGTAATTATGCTCATATATAGTGGGGATGTGACCTCAATCAACATGACTAAGACTAAGCGATCTATTACATGGAATCCTGATGAAATCCACTTACCGGTGAAGATGTGGTCTACTTATCAAAGGTAAACCATACTTCAATTTAAGAGAACAACACCTATTTCCTATGAAGCAACACCCCTTATGGGAATAACACCCATTTTTGGATAGGATTTCCACATATAGAATATTATATCACATTATACTTCACCTTAAAGGAACAACACCGATTTCATATGAAGTAACCTTCCTTATGGGAACAACACCCATTTCATATAGGATTCTCATAATGTATGTTAGACACATAGCTCAAGGAAAGGGAGATTCTCATAATGTATGTTAGAAACATAGCTCAAGGATTCTCATAATGTATGTTCAGAACTTCATAACTTCAATATAAATCATCATAATAGGACTTAAAGTAACTTGAAGTCATAAATAATGTACACTCATACATCAATTGAACTGAATAAATCAAAATAATAAAAACCCACATTTTAAGTAAACTTAATTTCATGGAAAATTATTCAAAAACCTTTGGGTCTCCTTGATTGGAAGGAACCAAGGATTAAAACTCTCATAACTTCACCAAATGAAGATGTTCCAAGTGAAATTTGAAGAAGAATTGAGTTTTCCTTTATTCCCAAGTTGGATTTCCACAAGAGTTCCTTGAGAAGCTTTTGAGAGAGTTTAAAATGTGATGAGTGAATTTTGAATGTTAGGAATAGAGATTAGGTAATTATGAAATCTTTAGAGAGCATAGGAAGTCCAAAAAGACCATTAGGATAAACTGGATTTACAAAAACATCACTAATGAAACAGATGGAAAAATTGCATGTTACCACCTCAAGGAGGGTTACACGGTCCTTGTACCAGCCCGTGCACCCACACATAGACAAAAATTTCATTTTGATAAAGGTTCAGAATCATAATCCAACACTGAGAAAAATTTAGGTAAAAGTCACCTATATGGAGCAGCTCAACAGGTTGTATGAGGTCACATGATTAGTATGACTGCTCGTGAGATGACAGTTGGTGAAAAAATAAAATTTCCTATGACAAGTTATGAGACTATGATTAAATATATAGAAAACTTTTCACTCAGAAGCCATACGGACGGGCCTCATGACCCATGACATGCTACACGAGCCATGTGAGTGACCATGTCGCCTAACTTAGCCCCAGATGGTGAGTTTTTCAAGCTCAAGGCCACCAGAAAGCCTTCCACACAGTCCATGAAGTGTCACATAGTCCGTGCGAGGTCCAAGTGTGGCGTGCCATAGCTTGTAACTCCATACTAAGGGCCAACAAAAATTTTTAAGCCAAGGGTAACCTTACTGGCAGCCACACGAGCCATGTGAACTCACAAGGACCATTAGGTCTCCCTTGAAATGTCTCCTTGGTCCAAAAAATCCGAAAATTGAAATTTTCAAGCTCCAACAAAGTCATACAATGATTAGGTAATTAGGGACTCAGACTGTGTACGAATTTAATAGAGCTTAGGAATTTATTTCTTGAATGTTTTGGACCATGGTGACGCTTCATGAACCTTCACGGTCTGTGTTGTCTATACTGACCATGTGGAGTCTCCTTGAAGTGGCCCTTAGCCTTGGGTGGAGTGTGAGGGCCATAATGTGGTGTTTGGGAGCAAGGTAGACCATACTTGGAACTTACACGGTCTGTGTGAGGCCATACAGACTGTGTAGTGGACTGTATAGTAGGCTTGCCCTTGAGACTCCACTGTTTTGAGCCCAAGACAAGTGGTACAACCCATCTTACATATTGTATAGTGTTTCACGGTCCTTGAGTCCCTTCTGTATAGGTGTTGGAGTGAAAATTTTCTGAGTATTGGATCACCATCTCGAAACTTCATTATGGAGAATTTTCTATGTGAATTGTACGGAGGAGTACACTTGTAACACCTAGTAAAATTTCCAAAATGCTGCAAGAGGAATGATGTGCACATAACGCCTCATCCCAAACTCCAATGGCAAATCTAAGGTTAAAAATGTGATCAGCATAAAAAAATTTAGTGGGTGAGTAGGATGATTTTTAGACCAATCGAATGAAAAGATAATTTTTCAATGCGAAAGTGAATTCCAAAATAAGTGCAACACAGGTGTGCGACATGCACTTGCTGCAGACCAACACTTAGATTTTGGTAAAACACTTTCTACGGGGTTAGAAAAATTGTTCGGAGAATTTTCGGTGAAAAAACCAAAACATACATAAGGCCATATCCCGAGGCTGCCTTTTTTCTTTAATTTCGTGAGGGGTATTCCAGACCTTTTGTAACCCTTTCTAAACTCAATAAATGATCTAAATAGGTCTCTTTGAACGAAAAAAACAATTTTAAATCCCATTCTAAATCCTTTCTAAGTTCTTGAAAAAGACTAGGGCTTAAGAGAAGAGAAAAAGAGTGAAGAATTGAGGAGTTCGAGGAGAGTTCTTGATGATTGATTGTCAAAATCATCACACTAGCTATGTAAGGATAAACTAAAGCATGAGATTGTTCTCCCATGTGCCCCATTGATGGTAATAGAGGAGGTGAGAGTCTATGAGTCCCCGTAGATGTTTTTTGAAATTTATATCTATTCCATGTATTTTCATATGTTGATAATCATCATAAACTTGGTTTCTTGAATTGAGTACTTTTTATGAGACATTGAATAAACCCTATATGTTATTTTGTGCAAGCATGAATGAATAAACCTGGGGATGGAGTATAGAGCCTTGACTTGAGTAAGTTGATGGCAATCTGGATGTGAGTATGAAGTTGAGTTAATTAAGCATGATGAATCATATGAGTTTTTATAATTGAGTTCTTGAGTTCTGTCTAAATGACTTCTTCTAAAATGATGATCTGAGTCCTTGAGTTCTTAATGAGAATTGAGTTAAATAAGATGAGTTAAAGTCCCTAAAAATAATAGAGCACCTTAGAGTTGAGTTAATGACTTGATGAGAATATCCATGAGACAGATTGAGCTGATGAGTGTCTGTCTATGAGGCTAAATTTAGATGAGGAAGTATCTTATGAGCATTGAGTCTTGGGAGGAGTATCAATCACCTAGATAGGTAAGAATGAGTCCCACTCACACTCATTAACTATACTGCAAAGCATAGGATGAAGCTTGAATCATTACATCACATGGTCCCCTCTTAAGTTCATGTCTTTTAAAGCAATAAAGGACTTTAGAGGTAGATTCCTTGTAGATCATATGCGTTCCTTAAACGGAAAGTTTGGAATAGTTGTAGCAACATCATTGGGGATTGTTGTACAATCACTAACTCATAAGTGATTGTTTTTGGATGAGAGAAACTCCTAGAAAGTTCCTACCTTGAATACTCTGAGTTGAGTTGACATGAGTTACATTGAGATGAGTTGAGTTGATTTGAGTTCCATTGAGTTGAGTTGAGTTGATTGATGAGGCTTGATTGGTTGATGGGTCACTTGTCTACTGTTTATTCTTATTTCGAATAGACATTTGACATTCTATTAGAGTATATTCTGAGTTAATGTTATTTCTATATTATTCTCTCTATTTCTTTTTCATTCAACCATTTTACGTACAAGTACATTCCACGTACTAATGTCCCTTTTTGGACTAAATCATTTTATGATGTAGAGGCAGGTACTAGAGATCATCAACAAGTACACCGTTGAGGATTTGAGCATTCTAACTGAGTTGGTTAGCCTCCTATACTTCGGAGGATCATTGAATTTATTTACATCTTGCTTATTAGAGTTAGACTTTGAGTTTTATTTTGAGGTAGCCATGGGTCTGTCATTTGCACCACTTGATAGTGATAGAGGATTCATAGACTAAGTTAAGTATTAATGTTGAGATTTATTGAGCTAGTTTCTTTTGTACTAACTTATTTTTTAATATGATTTTGAGCTATAGATTGTCCATTCTTATCTTTAGTCTTCTGTTGAGTTTTCTGAGTTATATATTGAATGAATGGATGTGATGAGACCAAGTGGTTCGCTTGGGGAGTAAAAATAGTCTCTGAGTGCTGGCCATGTCTAGGTTACCCTCTTAGAGCATGACAAACTTGGTATTAGAGCATAGAGTTCAAGTGTCTTATGAGCGTATAAAGTCGTGTCTAGTAGAGTTCTTATTGGTGTGAAGAGCTTCACGTTTATAATAGGGAGGCCAATTAGGAATTG
This sequence comes from Solanum clarkiae, assembly GCA_011800125.2. Lineage (NCBI taxonomy): Eukaryota > Viridiplantae > Streptophyta > Magnoliopsida > Solanales > Solanaceae > Solanum > Solanum clarkiae. The sequence continues at coordinate 24,351 of JAABOM020059363.1, forward strand.
TCTCACATCTTTCATATTCTAAATCATGCGAGAGAGTTACACTCTATGAAAAGCTCTCTTCTAACTCGTGCATTATGAGTTTACAAAATTGTGATCATGTTTCCAAGAAGAGCTGATAAAGTGAAAGGGTGTCCAGCTAGACAGAATGTTAACCAACCCGAGCCCTAGAATCAGGATGAACCCATAGGCCTAGCCGCCCCTACCATGCAGCCAACATAGGCTGACATCAACAATGCTGAAAGCTTTGCTAGGCCATCCAGACTTTGGCCCAAGCTACGACAACACTGGTTGCAAGATAGGGAATAGGTAGGCAGGGTGTTCCAAATACATTCAGAGTTCATGAGTCCTTGAGGATGAACCTGTCTGAGTTTAAGAGGTCGAAGAGAAATAGGAACAGGAGTTACATTCAAGCAAATCCTCATAACTTTATTGCTCACTGATCTAAGCCACTAACTACTATGGCTCGTGGTCCCTGAGGCAAGCCACCTTGTGGAAAGTGTGGCAAACTTCACTTAGGAAAATGTCACGGAGGAAGCGATGGATGTTACAAGTATATACTAGTGGGTCACCTTCAGAGAGAATGTCCCAAGTGGGTCAAAAAGGCTCAAGCTTCTACCCTAGCATCACCAATGAGAGAAAATCAGGAAGATTCTCCTGATGTCTCCCTAGATGTCATGATCGGTATGATTCGAGCCTTTACTTACTGTTGATGTTATCCATGAGGGAAAAAACATATGTCTCCAAAGAGTTTATTTTTACCACCTAAGAGTAAGATGTAAGGTCATACAATAACCTAAGTAGAGATGTTATTTCATAGCTAGAATGGTAACGATAGAAAGGAAAGGACGAGATAGTGAGTTGATTCAGGCTTATAACAAGAGGTATTATCTATTAGGCAAGTGATGAGGTGATGAGTCAATTTCCATAAGCTCGATGATAGAGTGGTGAGTGCCCTATGATTGTCATGATGAGGTTTAGGGAGAGAGAGTTAGTCAGAATGTGTTAGAGCATGCTCAAAGCTAGAAGAGGTCTATGTTGATGTACTTTGATATTCTATTAGTAAGGGTGAAATATATATGTTGAATAGGGGAAACATAGTACTTTTGAAGTGATAGATCAAAACTAGGCTCATAACTTTGTGAGAGAGCCCTGTGAAATTCATAGAGATATAAGCTTACCCATATAAGAAGGTATAGTGAATGGGGAGTGGTACACGAGTTGTGAAGAAGGGATGTGCCGAATGAATACTCGCTATGAGATTTTACTGGGCTTATCCTTTGAAATTAACCTAGTAATTGTAAGCTTGTCTGATATTGGAGAGGTATATGATACATGCATATGTTAGCACTAGAATCTAAGCATGAATTTTGAGGAGTTGTGGCAAAGAGGATATAGCATCGTGAAAGTGATAGCCTTAGTTGGAGATTCACTCTAAGAGGTTGCCATAGTGTGTTCAAGAGGAAGACGTTGATTTGTAAGGAAAAGTGATGCAATGGCAGAGTGCAAGTGACCCTTAGGTAAGATGAGTGAAACAAAGATAGACAAATAGATAAGAAGATACATGAGATATATATCCATGATTGTGTGAAGATGTGTGAAACTGTAAGTTATGACTTCTATAAGAATCTAGATAGCATATGTGAGTTGTTAATGTGAAGTAGGCGGATGTAAGCATTCCTTATTATCATCCCGAGCAACTAAGTTGATTGAGGCTTATGGATAGATGATGATGAGTTTTCCACTATAGTCTAAGTATTATACAAATAAGTTTAGGAGAGCACTGAAGTTGAGCTTTAGTAGGCAAAAAAACAAGTTAGTTTGTAAGAGTTATGGGAAGTGTTTATGTATGCCATTAAGAGCAGCAAATGCAGAGAGATTTTCGTAGAGAATGGAGAATGCTATGAGTGGTATCTTTAAAGAGAGTCTTACAGGCTATTTCATATATGCGACTATAGTATAGCAGAAGTGTTTAAGACACATATTCTTGTGGATAGTGATCTCTTGACCATATGAAGGTATATGCTTATAGCATAGTAGTGGAAATTGATTCGCAAATTTAGAGAGAGGACCTTGAGGGATAAGGGGAGATGATGACATGAGAAACCATGGTAGATCTTGAGTTTTGATAAGAGATGGGTTGATCGAGATGAAATATCAGTTCCTTGCCAATTTATATGTTCCTTATTTTTCCCTTGAGGTAATTCTCTATTCCCGTCTGGTATATAATTGTCATGCCTACGACTTAGTCCTATATACCACTTGTTGATATTTATTCATATTGAGTAGTGGGGATGAAAATGGATGTTCATTCATTAATTTTGATCATACCCCATAGATTTAAGAGTTCCCAATCCTATGTTAAGTGAGATGTGACCTATGTTTTACACTACATATAGTGCTGTGAACTCAGAATATGTCTCGATAAATGAGAGAGATTGTACTTCATTATGAATATTCTCAAATAAGATTTCTCGATTGAATCATGCTAATGATATTTATTCTAAGTACTTTAAGTGAGCTGACTTTCTAGTCTTGATAAAAGTGTTGATGGTAGCAGAGGAGTGATAGTTGATGAGGGAGAGTAAGAGTTCTTCATTCTAATGTCAGCTTATGCATGTACTGACCATCAACTTGTTATGCCATTATTGATGGTAGGATGTAGAGTATCAAGTTTTAGATGTATAATCATGCTTATTTTTCATGGGGAGGTAGTATTTGGAGTTTCACTAAAGGGGGAGATGACAAGATCCTCCAGGTCGAACTAGTGATGCTGATAATAGTAAACAAAGAATGAGGGCAGATGAGGAGGAGTGAATATATCCTTATTATGACATTGGCGTTGTATTTGTGTCATGTAGGGATAATGATAGGGAGTAGTGGAGAGATGAGACATTATGATGTGCAATAGATATGTAAGAGTATGTTGGTGTGTCTTTGAGTGGGAGCTCTTTGAATGGTGGAGGTAGAAATGCTAAGTAGGCTTGAAAACTCTTAGATACAGTTGAAGTGGTTAGAGTGATAGGCTTGAATATGTGGTTGTTATTATGCGAATATTAATGATGGAATATCGAAAACTTCTTAATAAGTGTTTCGAGTAAAGGTAGTGAGGTAGTGAAGAGGATTAGTTATCTGTTAATGAAAGCCCCCATGGAAGTAGAGAGTTGATTATTGAGGATTAGCTTCATATGAATGTGATCATCTTAAAAATGGCACCTTGAGGCTCAGAATAAAGCTCGAATGGAATAAAAGGATGTGGATAGGTGGGGAGTTGAGATTGTAAGTGCCTGCAGAGTCTTGTATATCATAATGGTCCCCTTTCTTAATTAGACTTTATGACTTCCTTCTTGAGTTCAACAACTGATTGACGAAGTGTTTAAATGATTTTAATTGATTGAGTTTATACGTTCCATTTGTATCTGATGGTGAGGATGTGTAAGATAATATCTTTACCCTTGATCTTAACTAAATTGTCTATTTGAGTTGTTATACCCATTCCTGAGTCTGAGTAATGTTTATGGAGATTAATGAGGAGTCTAGAGTTTGATTGATTGAGTGAGTATTGACATGAGTCTTGAGTATATTCGTGCCTTGATGTCTACCATTACTCATCACTTGAGGACGAATGATTCCAAGGAGGAGATATAACACCTGATAAAATTACCAAAATATGACTAGAGAAGATATGTGTGCATAATGCGTCTTCCCAAACCCTGATAGAAAGTATGAGGTCGAAAATGCAATTAGCATGAAAACTTGAGTGGGGAAGTAGTCTAGATTGACTTTTAGAACAACTAGATTAAAATATAATTTTTTAATGCAAAAACGAATTCTAGAATAAGTGAGCGGCACGTGTACGATGTGCACTTGTAGTAGATTAACGGTTAGATTTTTCCTAAAAGTTTTCTACGAGATTGAAAAACTCGTTCAGAGAATTTCCAGTGAAAAACCCTACAAGTACATAGGGTCCATGATCTGGAGGTGGACTTTTTTCTTTAATTTCATGAGGGGCATTGAAGACATTTTCCAACAGCTCCTAAACTCAAAACACGATCTAAATAGGTCGTTTTGAGCACAAAAAGGGTTTTAAACCCCATTCTAAGTCCTTTCTAAGTTCCCAAAAAAGACTAGTGCTAAAGAGAAGAGAAGAGGAGCGAGGAATTGAGGAGTTCGAGGAGAGTTCATGAGGATTGATTTCCAAAATCTTCACACCTGGTATGTAAAGTTAAACTAATGCAGGGAATTATTCTCCCATGAGCCCCTTTGAGAGTAATTGAGCAGTTGAGAGTAATTGAGTCCCCTTAGATGTTTCACGAAATACTTTCTTGAATAGTTTCTTGAAATTTATATCTATTACTTGGATTTTCATGTATTAATGATCATCATAAACTTGTTTTTATTGAATTGAGTACTTTTCATGAGCCATTGAATAAACCCTATATGTTATTTTCTGAAAGCATACATGAATGAACCTAGGGATAAAGTCTACAGCCTTGACTTGAGTATGTTGATGATAATTTGGGTGTGAGTATGAGGTTGAGTTAATTGAGCTTGATGATCCTATGAGTCTTTATAATTGATTTCTTGGGTTCTGTCTAAATGACTTCTTCTAAGATGATGAGCTGAGTCCTTGAGTTTCTAATGACAATTGAGTTAATTTTGAAGAATTAAAGTCCTGGAAAACAATAAAGGACTTTACAGCTGATTTAATGAGTTGATGAGAATCTCCAAGAGAAGGATTGAGTTAAGGAGTGCAACTTTGAGGATAAATTGAGATGAGGAAGAGTCTTTTGAGCATTGAGTCTCGGGAGTAGTATCAAGCACCAAAATGGGTAAGAGTGAGTGCCACTCACACTGATTAACTACGTCCCCAAGCGTAGGATGAGGATTAAACCATTGCATCACATGGTCCCCTATTGAGGTAAAGCACCTGACAGAAATAGAGGACTTTAGAGGTAGATCCCTTGTGGATCGTAGGTCTTCCTTACGTAGAAAGTACATAATGGATGTGGCAACATCAGTGGGATTGTTATGCAATCACTGGCTCATAAGTGATTGTTATCGGATAAGAGAAACTCCTAGAACGTTACTACCTTGAGTACTCCGAGTTGAGTTGAGTTGAGTTCCGTTGAGATGAGTTGAGTTGAGTTGAGTTGAGTTGATTGAAGAGGTTTGATTGGTTGATGGGTCACTTGTCTATTATTTATTTTTGATTGAAATTGACATTTAGCATTCTATTTGAGTATATTCTAAGTTGATGTTTATTTTTATATTATTCTACCTGTTTATATTTCATTCAACCATTTTATATACCAGTACATTCAACATACTGTTGTCCTCTTTGGGACTACATCATTTTATAATGTAGAGGCAAGTACTAGAGATCGTCAACAGGCATACCGTTAATGATCTGAGCATTTTAGCTGTGTCGATGAGCCTCCTATACTTCGGAGTATTATTGCATTTATTGACATCTTGCTTATTAGAGTTAGACTTTGAGTTAGCTTTATTTTATTTTGAGATAACCATGGGCTTGTCATTGGCACCACTTAATAGTGATAGAGGCTTTATAGACCATAGTTGACTATTGATGCTGAGACTTGTTGAGCTAGTTTCTTTTGTACTAGATTATTTATTTAATATGATATTGAGCTATAGATTTCGCATTCTTATCTTTAGTCTTCTGATTAGTTTTCTGAGTTATATATTGAACAAATGGATATGATGAGGCCAAGTGGTTCACTTATGGACTAGCAATAGTCTCTGAGAGTCGACCATGTACAGAATACCCTCCCAGGGCATGACAACACAAACCATATGGCTTGGTATAGTCTGTACCACCTTCCATGTGGGGTGACTATGTTGAATATTTCTAAGTATGGAATCTTTAACATCAAGCTAAGTTCACTTTCAAGCCCTCAATTTAAGCTTATTTATGTATTTAGGGTTAGCATTGGCCTCTTTCATCAAGTCAAACCATTGGCTAGGCTTTTCACAAGAACCAATAGAAGGGTCAACTTTAAATGGCCATATTTCTTTTCTAAAAAAGAAATAGGTGGCCCACGACCTATCAAATTGAAGCTATCTGAATTAGCTTTCCAATGTATCCTGTTTCATCTGATTTCGAGTTTGGATCAAGAAGTTATGCTCATTTTCGTAAAGCCCATCTATGCAGTGATTTTTGAGATTTCTATGTGTGGTCTCATGGGAGGGTTTCATGGTTTATGAGACCTTGTACAGACCATGAGGACTTCTCACCGGACCCTAGCAAGAAATTTTATTTCCCATCTTTAATGGTTTTTTTGGTAATTATGATTACTCCTAAGGGACTTTTATGACTTCCTAAGCTATCCGAAGACTCCAAATGACCTAAACACTATTTCTCTCATTCAAATGCATTCTCACTCTTAGAGTAATATTGAACTCTCTTAACAACTCTCTCAAAGAACTCTTGTGAAGACTAAGCTTGGGAATCAAGGGAAAATTCATTTCTTCATCAAATTTCTTCTTGAATCTCGTCCAGTAGCTAAGGTATGTGGGATTGATTTTTGGTCCCTTTTAACCAAGAAGACCCAAACTTTTTTCCATAGATTTTGATGGAATTTTTGCTTACTTTAAACATGGGTTTTGAAGATTATTATTTATTAAATTAAATTGAAGTATGCACTTTGCTTGTTTAATGAATTTAAGTTGATTTAAGCCCCAATATGTTGAATTATTTAATTATTTTGAATATTTCATTATGCATTGTCCTTTTAAAGATTGATCTAAGTATGAGTAGTATATATTATGATTTAAATGTGTATTTTACTTATGTCTTTACTTGATTTTCATAATGTATCATTGATTTAAGTTTGAATCTCTATTATCCATGCTATTCTCATCTCGTTTATAGCATATGCATTTATGAGCATCGAATTTTATGAAAATTATGAAGTGGGTTAAACTCAATTTTGTTTATGTAAATGATTTTGATGAGATATTGGTTATGACAAGAATGTGATTACATAAATGTCTACTGTTATCGACTCTTTGAGCATACTAGGTACTTAAACCATATCGTCATTTACATGAGCTATTCCTATGCATGAGAAGCATGATTATGAAGTATGATCTGTCTTTGAGCCCAAGTATGAATGATTATGAAGAATGTTTGGCCTTTAAAACTAAATATGCATTGAAATGATTGGAAATGACTATTGCCTCTTCTAAAATCATGTATATGTATAAGTATCCTCATGGGATGTTTGACTTAGCACTGATGGATTGGGGGCATCAGGGTTATCCCCAATAGTCCTCTCCCTTTCCTTGAACTATGTTCCATCGTAGGAATGGTTGCCATCACTGAAATGATGGGGTCATAAGGGATGGTTATTCATTTAATGATATGATATAATATTCTAAATTCTTCTGAATTGATTGAGTCGTAAGGAAGGTGTCCATCCATCGAAATGACTGGGTCATAAGGTGTGATGTAGATTACCCTTGACAAGTACTCTTCTCCTGCCGATTGGAGGTTTTCATTGGACTAATTCATGTTATAGCTCGCATGAGCTTGATTTTTTGGTTATAGTCCATCCCCACTACATATAAGAATTTGTGCATTTCATGAATCATTAGTTTTATGGCATATTGTGTACTACATCTCTTACTATATATCTCATTCTATATTATGTATCCTTTTCATCTAATATTGAATGCAGGCTTATTAAGTCATATGCATTGCATGCCCACATACTTCGTACATTCAAACTTACTAATGTATACTTTTTCCTATACGATCTCACCGTATAGGGATCGATCATTAGCTTCATCCACCGTATGATGTCTAGCTTGGACCTTGAAATTTGCTTGTTATGGTGAGTCCTATCTTCAAAGGACAAACCACCATCCCTCTACCTATTGGTGTTTTATTTATGCCATATACTTTGAGGGTGAGCCCGGGGTATGTCTTGGCCCCCATCCTATCTTATGACTAGAGGCATTGTTGGACATCTTGTAAACTCCTTTACGTTATATACGAAGTGTTGTATTTGGTGGTTATGTTTATGCATATGGCTACCTATTTGTTATCGTTATGTGGATTGGCTATAAGTATTATGATATGTTTATGTTATGATGTGAAAGATCCTAAGTCCCTAATAGGGCCCCTTAGAGTGAGTCATACTTACCTTCCTCTTAGTATTTATGTGCTAAGTTTTATGTGAAGACACATTGTTCCCTTTTCCTATGACATCCTGACAACATGAGTCCTATTTTCCTATCCTTTAGAACTATGTGATTACTATTCATTTACGGTTCCAAACTGATGATGTGAATACGGATACTTCGAGGCTTTTTTGGGGACTTTCGGGCTCCCATTCGCCATGTCATTCCTAGACCTTAGGTCTGGGTCATGATAGAGATGGTATCAGAGCACTAGGTTTATAAATGGTCCTCAAAGTCCAAGATGCCGCGTTAAGTAGTTTCTTATTCATTGGTGAGAAGCATACCACATCTATAGTTAGGAGGCTACAAGGCGTACTGCGAAATGTTTCACTTTTTCATGATTCACATCATGACATGGAATACGTCTTAAGATTTCCTATCTTCATCCCTCCCTACCAAATAGGGAGAGTTACATTAGGCCTGTAATGCAATCTTGGTAAGGAAGATATTGTAGCTGATCTTCTAGATTAGGTCAAAAGAGAGTTAGTGAAGGATGTGCATAATTTGACAAGCTTGCTCCTTCAAATATTAGATGTTTTCTTGGGTTGGCTGGTTATTATAGAAGATTTTTGAAGGTTTCTCATTTATTGCATCTTCATTGACCAATTTAACTTAAAAGAAGGCCAAGTTTGTATAGTCAGAAGAGTGTGAGAAAAGTTTTCAGACTTTGAAAGATCGACTTACATCGACTTCACTTTTGAATTTACTAGATGGCTTAGATAGGTTGGTGTTGTATGGTGATGCTTCTCGGATTGGTTTGGGTTGTGTACTTATGCAACATGGTGAGGTGACAACTTATATGTCAAGGAAATTGAAGATGCATGAGCATAATTTCCCGACTCATGATCTTGAGTTAGCGGGGGTGGTGTTTGCCTTGGTTCTCAACTTACTAGTCAATCTAATATCTGAACTGGGATCTCTTCATTCGTCAAGTTGTCTTTGAGTCTAATACTCTCTAAAGGCACAGCCAGTGTGGGATCTGCCAAACATTTCTTAAGCATAGAAATGTGGAATACTAGATGAATAATTGCTAAAACTGGTGGCAATTCCAACTCATATGCCACATTACCAATCCTCCTAATAATCTGGTATGGGCCTATATATCGTGGACTGATCTTCTTCTTTTTCCCGAACCTCATAAATCCCATCATCGATGACACTTTTATGTACAACCAATCACCTATATCAAATTCCAAATCCCTTCTTCTAACATTAGTATAAGACTTCTATCGACTTTGGGCTGTCTTTAGTCTTTCTTGAATGAATTTCACCTTCTCCATGTCCTGATTGACTAAATCTAGTCCTATTCATCCTGCCTCACTGACTTCAGACCACCTAATAGGTGATCGACACCTCCTCTCATAAAGGGCGCTATATGGTGCCATTTGTATGCTAATCTGGAAGCTGTTGTTATAGGAAACTCAATCAAGGGTAAGAGATCAACCCAGTTACCTTTAAAATATATAACACATGCCCTCAACATATCCTCAAAAGTCTATATGGTCTACTCTGTTGGCCTGTCTATCTGGGGTTAGAAGTTTGTACTAAGATTCACCTTCGTACCAAGCCCTTTCTGAAAGGACCTCCAAAATTGTGTTGTGAACTGGGGTCCTCTTTGTAAAATGATATATATAGGGACCCCATGAAATCTAATGATCTCCTTAATGTAAAGTCTAGTATTGCCCCAGCTGTATCAGTCGTCTTGACATGTAGAAAGTGAATTGACTTGGTCATTCAGTCTACTATTACCCATATCGAGTCATGATGTCTATGAGATCGAGGTAAGATTGCTATAAAGTCCATGTTAATCATCTCCCACTTCCACTCTGGAATTTCAATATTCTTGGCCACCCCACAAGGCCTTTGGTTCTCCACCTTAACTTGCTAGAAATTCGAGCATCTGGACACGAGATCTGCAATATCCTTCTTCATACCACTCCATCGATAAACCTCTCATAAATCTCTATACATTTTTGTTGCACCTGGGAGAATAGAGTATCTATCATTGTCAGCCTTCGCTAGAATCCTATCTCTAAAGACATCAACACTTAGTACACACAATCTTCCTTGGTATATCACGACTTCACCTCCCCCTATTAGCAAACACTAACACTTTTTGTTTTTGAACATCTTCTTTCAGTTAAAGAAGGATAGGATTCCGGTCTTGCTTTTCTTTAACCTCCACCAATAAGGATGACTCTACCCCATTTTTGATAATGGCACCACCCTCATCAAAATCTTTAATCTTCACCCCCAAGCATGCTAGCTTGTGCATTTCCTTGGCTAGTTGTTTCTTTCTATCCTCAATGTTTGAAGTGCTCCCGGGGGTCAACATGCTAAGAGCATCAGCAACTATATTAGCTTTACCTAGGTGATAAAGGATGCTTATGTCATAATCCTTCAACAGCTCCAACCATCTCTTTGCCTCAAGTTCATCTCCTTCTGCCTGAATACATACTGAAGGCTTTTTTGCTCTATAAATATATCTACATGCCTACTGTAAAAATACTGTCTCTAGATTTTGAGAGCAAACACCACAATAGCTAGCTCAAGATCATGAGTTGGGTGGTTCTTCTCATGAGTCCTTAGCTATCTGGAGGCATATACTATCACCTTGCCTCGCTGCATCAATACACATCCCAACTCAACTCTAGAAGTATTGCAATATAAAAAAAGCCATCAGCTCCCTTGGGTAGGGATAAGACCGGAGTTGTAGTCTCCCTAGTTTTCAACTCTTGGAAACTCTTCTCATAAGCTTTAGACCATACGAACTTAACCTTCTTCTGAGTTAGCTTAGTCAAGGGAGTTGAGATAACAAAAAATCTCTCTACAAAGCACTTGTACAACCCAAGAAACTTCTTATGTTTGTCAGAATTATGGGCCTTGGCCAGTTCCCCACTGCCTCAATCTTTTGGGAATCAACTTGAATGCCTTCAGTAGAAACATGAACATGACCAAAAATGCCACAGATGCTAAACAACACTCATATTTGGAAAATTATCCATACAATTTTTGGTCCTTCAGGGTCTGAAGGATAATTCTAAGATGGTTGGCATGCTCCTCCTTGTTATAAGAGTAGATCAAGATGTCATCTATGAACATAATGACGAACATATCTAAGTACAACCTTAACACCCTATTCGTATTATCCAGGAAAGCCACTGGTGCATTTGTCAGTCCAAATAACATAACAAGAACTCATAATGACCATAGCGGGTTTTGAAAGCTTTCTTAGGTGTGTCACTCTCTCTAAGTTTAAGTTGATGGTACCTAGATCTGAGGTTTATTTTGGAGAAACAAGTGGCACCATGTAGTTTGTTAAATTAGTCATCAATTCGGGAAAGAGGATACTTGTTCTTTTTGGTGACCTTATTTAATTGACGATAATCTATACACATTCTAATTGAACTATCCTTTTTATGCATGAAGAGAACTGAGCACCCCATGGTGAGACGCTTGGTCTAATGAAATCCTTATCGAGGAGGTTTTTTAGCTATATTTTCAACTACTATAGTTTTGAAGGAGTTATACAATATGAAGGAATTGATATGAGTTGAATATCTGGGAGGATGTCTATCCCTAAGTCTATATTCCTATCAGAAGGGACTCTAGGTAGATCATTAGGAAAGAATTCTAGGAACTCATTCATAAATGGAACATACTAGAGAGATGGGGCCTCATACAAGAATCTTTGACTCTTACTAGTTGATATATGCATCCTTTGGAAATGAACTTTCTTTCTTTGAGAAATGAGACACATTTACACTTAGGAAAAACTGAGGTACCTCTCCACTCTAAGACTGACTCACTAAGAAACTGAAATTTGAACAGTCTAGTTCTATAGTCTATGGAGGCATAGCAAGCATAAAGCCAGTCCATGACTCTAATGACATCAAAATCGACCATGTCTAACTCAACCAGGACAGCTAAGATATCTTTATGGTAAACTGACACTGGATAACCCTTATAGATTCTTTGGGCTAAAATATATTCTCCAGTAGGAGTGGAAACAATAAAAAGCTCAAGAAGAAACTCTGTACTAATCCCAAACTTTATGGCTACATAGGGAGTCACAAATGATAATGTGGCACTTGAGTCTAACAATGCATAAACATCATAAGTAATAAGTTTGAGCACACCGGAACCATATTTGGTGAGTTCTCCTACTCCTGTCTTGTGGCCATGGTATACAGATGGTTTATGCCTTCTCTTGTTTCTGATGTAGCACCTCTCTGAGCTGGCCTACGCTGTGGTGCCGAAGAAATAGGCTGAGTCTTTTTATCTCTATTGTTCTGCCTCTCCACAGGAAAATCCTTCAAAAGATTCCCCACACGACCACATCTAAAACAACCATTTGTGCACAGAAGGCACTCTCTTGGATGAGGACTACAACATTTGCCACAAACTAGATAATGAGTCGATCCTTTAGCTATGCTCCCCTTTGATTGGCTACCCCGAAGCCTGTGGATCCGTGATCCCCATACATTACTAGCCCTCAGTGCAGGTGCACTAGCAGATGAAGGTGCTGGTCCAGATGTACTGGGCTGAAAGGATGAATGATTGACATTTCCAACTCCCCTCTTGCCTGTCTCTTGGCATGATGTCTTGGCCCTTTCGGTTCTGAACTCCTCCCTATCCTGCATTTTCTCCTCCTCTACTTACTTCACATAAGTCATTAAGCGAGCTATGTCCATATCGCAAATCAAAATAACATTTATGTCCTCTCTCTTAGTCATCCGAGAGAGCCCTGACACAAACAGATCCATCCTAGTGCGCATGTCCACCACCATAGTTGGAGCATAATAGGACACCGGAGTAAATTTAAGGTTGTATTCCTGCACGGTTATAGCTTCCTATTTCGGGTTCAAAAACTCTCTCATTTTAGCTTGCATCAACTCTCTGGTAAAGTACTGTCCCAGAAAGGACTCCTCGAACACTGCACAACTTAAAGCTAGCACCCCTTCTACTCTACCCCCCTTCTACTGATCAAACCAGAGCCTAGCTACTCCCTTAAGCAGGTAGGCAGCTAACTCAATCCTCTTCGCATCACCTGTGCGCATAACGTGGAATACTTTTTGGAGATCCTCAATAAAGTTCTCATGATCCTCCTTCATATTAGAACCCATGAAGTCAGGTGTATTTATCCTCAAAAATTCATGAATCATAGTGGGATCTGAACCATCATTCCTGCCATCTCCTTGTAGACTTTCGTGTGTAGTGACCCAAAGTCTGGATGGCCTGGTGGAGCTCAGCATTAGAGATGTCCACTAGCGTTGGCTGCTCGGCAAGCATAGCTAGACCTCTGGGTCCTTCAAGAATTAGCTCAGGCTGGTTTATATTCTACCTGGTTGGGCGTCCTCTACTCGTGGCTGGTATGGTGGCTCTACATGAAGGCATGATATGAAAACCAAGGCGTGAATGCATGAGTTAGAAAGGACTTAACAGAGCTAATCTCTTAAGAACAAGAGAGAATAACAACTGACAATGAAACTTTCTGATGCCCTGTAGCCACCTTATTATGGATGTGGCGTGCTTCACACCAATAATACGGACTCTACTAGGCACGATTCCATAGACTCCCTAGGACTTTCGAACTTTGTGCTCTAATACCAAGTTTGTCACGCCCTGAGTTCACACCCTAGGTATGGACGGCGCCCAAAACCATTTCTAGTCCGAAGCGAACCACTTGGCTAGGCTAATTTACTCAGCGAAAAACTTAGTGATAAACTGAAAGGATTAATATAATGATCTAAGAGTACTGAAATATCTAAATATCTGAATAGTAAAATCATCTCAAGAACAACTGAAAAAGAGATCTCAAACACCTGTCATATAGTTTATGGAACCTTTAACTAGGATAATTTGAAACAACTATCGGGATAGGCCCACGGTAACCACAACTGAAAAGAAATACTAAATAAAAACATAGATAATGACTTCAAAGCCTCCAACTCAGAAGAGGCCTCACCAATAGCTGGACGGATGTCTGGTCCTCAATGGAGCATCTACTGAGAGGCTTTGTCACCTGCATCTGCATCATAAAACAATGCAAGTCCTACGGACATCAGTACATAGAATGACGGTATGTAAAATGGCAAAAATAGAACTCAGGATAAGGCAATATGTTCAAAGTAACAAAAACATATCTCAAAATAAAGTAGCATAAGTAATAAATGCAATACATGCTGAAAATAGAACATATGGTGAAAGTTTGTATGTAAAAACTAGCTTGCTTTAAGTAGGGAAGTTTCTCTAACTGAAAATCACCACTATAAGCTTTATGATTATATAACATCTTGACCATATTGCCAAAGCCATCCTATACTTTGCCAGAGTAAGGAACGAAAACTAGGGGAGTGGATCCATCCTAAGACTAGGCCATCTCGACGGTAATGAGGAGTTGTACTTTTGGTACAATGTAATCCTACATTGGTTATGTAGTTTATAAATTCAAGTTATTATTACTCTCACTCATATAAGTGCTCAATACTACTCGAAAAATAGCTTTTATAATGCTTAAACCTTAAGAGTAAGAGTTCTCAAAATGTCCATTTAATCATTTGGAACATAGCCTAACTTAGCATTTCTTAAATGTTTCTCAACTTTTCTCTTTTTTGTGACTGAAAAAAGTATCATTAAAAGTGTCTTAAAATCCCAATAGTATTATTTAGCTTTCTTGCAAATACAAAGCTTTAAGTACTCCTTTAACTTAACTCAAAAACTGTGAAGATTATAGCTACTCATGAAATTGATATAGGGTTTTCATGAATACAACAATAACTGTAAATCGTGTCTCAATAGCTTAACTTAATGCAAAAATCAGTAAAAGACATGATTTTTGTCAAAAAGAATGCATGAGCAAGTATTTTGATGAAACTAACTAGTAATGGAGGAAACTTTGATCTCAACTTATAGTCATGATCTTTCGTAGAATTTGATGGTCATAGATACCAAAATAATAGTTGGATAACTTTTGGAGGGCCTTACATACCTGAGGAATTAGTTTCTTGGAAGAATTAAAGAGAATTCTTGAAAGTCGTAACTTGGCCTCTTGAATTTATGTTCTGAGTTCTTTGAAGGTTTTGAAGTTAAAATATGAATTAGTACGTTCTAGGAGTTTAATTAGGTGAAAACTAACATATTTAGGGTTAAAAGGGTGAGAAAAGTTGAGAATACCCTTTCTTTAAATTGCTGGTAGGGTCAACTATGAGACCCTCTATAACCCGTAAAAGCTTCTACGTCTCGTAGGGGACCATTCGTAGTGTTTTGGACAATATTTGGTGTTTGGAACTTTCCACGAGACCCCTGTTCTGACCGATAGAGGGTTCTACGACCCGTAGATGGGTCTGTAACATTTGGGGATGAAAATTAGTGTTTACTGACTTTTTCCACGAGATACCGATACGGATTGTACTCTGAATTATGACTGGTAACTGGGTCTTGTTCTGCACTGGCAGTCCTCAGTAAATGTCCATACCTTTTAACTCCGAACACCAAATGAGGTGAAACCAGTTGTGTTGGAAAGATAACTCAATGCTCTTTCATTTAGTAAGTCATGTGAATTCTCTTTCATTGTGTACTAAGAGTTATACTCATTTAATATTGACCCTTGCATAATCTAAGGCTAGAAACTCATTCTATAGGAAAGTTTTGAATCTGACTAAGTACTAGTGGTCTCTTATGACACTAATACACTTTCCCTATACAAGAGCAAGGCTTGAAACATAAGTACTTACGAGGATAGATTTATGGGGTGTCACATTATGCTTTAATATACATAAGGTAATAAATATGTTGATATCAGTTTAAATTCATTTATATTATGCCCCATTGAATGCAAGATATTGTTTATATTATTGAAAACTGAATAACAGATGTTGCCTGTCTGTATGTTCGGTATACTTATAAAATCATTAGACATAGGATATTAAAAAGTTTTCCATAATTTATGTGGATTAGTAGGACTATTACTGAAAATAAACATCTAAGGCTATGTGGCATTTCATAATGAGAAGCTTTGGATATGCATTGAACAAATTCATTGTCACACGTAAGCAAGCCCCTTTTTTCTACAGCTTCTCTAAATGTGTTACAACATGTTCCATTAACAGTTTTAGATCTTCATATTATTTTTGTCCTCTTATATTCCTCAATAATAATTGAAGGTGGTATTTTTTCCTTCTGTTGGATAACAGGTGACAACATCGCCAAAAACATTAGCTTGTCTTCTTTAGGTCCACATGTCATCACTTGCAGACCAAACAAAGTATTTGGGGAAATCTTTATATAATAAATGAAATTCAATTGCTATTTTGTTTGTCTTATTCATTGAAAACAACTCTATTAACATTGTTCTTCTAATGGCAGGATTATTCACAATTGTGTTTAGATCTATAGTTGTTTTAAATGAGACAAATGGTTGTCCTCTAAGATGAAGTTGAAGATGAGATACCGCAGGATTCATTTTGCTAATAGGAAAGGTAAACAAGAGCCACATAGCTTCTAATAGTGAAACCCATCTATCGGATCGATGGTCTTTTGTTTCAGTATTACATTCATGTATACGGAAAGCAATTTTGTCATGTCCTTTGCAAATATATTTGTAAATATACTTTAGCATCTTTAATGTTTGAGAAAATTTCAGCATTATAAGGAACAACCCACGAATTATCAAGATATTGACTTTTGATTTTGAATAATTTGCCAGTATTTCACCTTCTATAAAATTGGATAGGAATTCGTACTTTTAAATGTTTCGGTGGCATAACTCTTTGTATATTTAAATTTGCAGTGTCCCATTTTTATTAATGCTTGGACTTTGATAATTTAAATTTGTGTTAGGACCATGCATATATTTAATAACTAAAGAATGTAAATAATGATTTGTTGTAGGATCAGGTATTTCAACACAAACTACTTTATCAGAGGTCTCGGGTCTTGAGAGCTTGTAATCGGCTGCAGGTATGATGAGAAAATGAACATGAGGAAGCTAACATTTTTGAAATTCTATAGTGTGTGTGTGTGTATATATATACATAAGCAACCACTTTTCGAAAGATATTCTTTTTAACCATATCTAACACTCAAGATTCAACGATACTTCCATTTGTTGGATATCTTTCGACACCGTTATAACTCAATTATAAGAAATGACTATATCTGTAAACTACTGACCAAGTCTATGAAAGAAAGTAGCAACCAGACATTTCTGGCTATTGCCCATTTTTGTTATTCTTTTGATGCCTTCTGAAGAGCAAGGGATAAAAATGATTTTGATTTACTACATATTTTTTATTGATCAAATGGAAAAGGAAAATGCGTGGACCCAAAAAAAATTAAATGCCAAAATACAGATCAATTTCTTGAGAAAGCACAGCTTGATTGTTATAAGCAGTGAACACAGGCAAAACTGATGCATTGAATCAAGAAAGTGTATGAAGTAGAAATACTGAAGAAAAACCATCCCAAGACAGAGTTTAATCTTAAGAGATTAAAAAAAGAAAATGAAAATACGATAAAGAAAGGATCTTCTGTCACTTGATCCTTGGCCAAGCAACGAGTTCCTCTCTACTCTTTCCCGTCACATGAGACATGTCCTAGAGAAATATAGCGTGCAGCTTCATCTTTTATAATGAAGCATTTAATTTTTATGCTACTTTATTAGGCAGATTACTTACCGAAAGCGTAAAACAAGGAGAACTAACATACGCGGAGTTATAGTGGTCAAAACACTACGATTTATTCTTTGTTCCAACATGTTTGGTAACTTCAGCCCAGTTTTCCACTCTGTACATTTCCATACCCTATATCAAAGAAAAAGAAAAAGAGAACTTCAATCCTCCCAGAACTATAAATAAGATCTAGATCATTAGGATATATGAAAGTGAACTTTTAAACAAACTATAGAGTAAAGAATAAGTGTTGACTGAAATATTTAAGCACAAGCAGAAAGATGGAAGACTACCTCCAGAAGTGACATCATTTCCTCATCTGCATTCCAGTCAGCACATATGAGAGGAAAAGACAGGTTATCCTTTTCATAGAAAAAAATCTTGAAGACATATCTGGAATATATATAACCAGAGAAAGTTAAAAGGTTATAAACAGGGTGAGTGTCATGCCTCGGAAGGTACTTTAGATATGACCGACACTCAGAGACTATTCCTAACCCCCAAGCAAGCCACTTCGCCTCATCACATCCATTCATCCAATAAACTCTATAAAATCAGTGGAAGTCTAAAGATAGCAATGGGTAATCTCATCTCAAGATAATATAAATAAAATGGCTAGTAAAAAGGAAACTGGCACAACAAGTCTCAATATCAGTACTCAAATCTAGTCTATGAAGCCTCTATCATTATCAATTGGTACCAAGGACACACCCATGGCTACCTCAAAAAAAAAAAATAAGCAAACTCAAGTCGACTCTATAAAGTTATATAAAAATAAATAACGAGCCTCCGAAATAAAGGAGGCTCACCAAATCAGCTGAAATGCTCAGATTCTCAATGATGCACCTAGTGACAATCTCCATTACCTGCCTTTGCATCATAAAATGATGCAGTACAAAGGGGACATCATTACATGGAAGTACGAGTATGTAAAATAGCTAACTGAAACAGAAACAGGTAGAAGAATATAGAAATAACATCAACTCAGTGTATACTCAATTAGAATGTCAAATGTCTATCTAAGCAAGAATAAAGGGTACGAAAGTGACCCATCAGCCAATCTAACCTTAACAATCATCTCAACTCAATGGAACTCAACTCAACTTAACTCGACTTAAAGTACTCAAGGTGGGAATGTTTTGAGAGTTTCTCTGATTTCACAGCGATCACTTATGAGCTCGTGATTGTACAACTCTGCTGATGTTGTCATAGCCGTTCTGTACATGTCAGGTAAGGAATGCCTATGATCCACAAGGGATATAACCTCTAAAGTCCCCTATTGCTTTCAGGGACTTTACCTCAAGAGGGGACCATCTGAAGTAATATTTCAATCCTCACCTACGGTTAGCAACATATTTAATAAGTGTGAATGGGACTCACTCTTATCCATTTTCGTGCTCGATACTCCTCCGTGGACTTAATGCTCATAGGACTCCTCCTCATCTCAATCAATTATTTTGATTATCCTCGTAGAGGCACTCATCAACTCAGTTAGCCTCATGGAGACTCTCATAATATCATTAAATAAAATCCTAAAGTCCTATGTTGCTTGCAGGAACTTTAACACATCTCAATTAGCTCAATTCTCAGTTAAGAAATCAAGGACTCAGATCATCATTATGAAGAAGTCATTGGACAAGACTCAAGAATTCACTTACGAACACTCATAGGATCATCAAGCTCAATTAACTCAACCTCATACTCACATCAAGATTTCAAAAAATATACTCAATTCAAGCTTTAGACTCCATCCATAAGTTTAATCGTGCATGCTTTCACAAATATCATATAGGATTTATACAATGTCTAATGGAAAGTATTCAATTCAAGCAAACAAGTTTATGATGATCATTAGCATATGAAAATATATGAAATATATATAATTTCCTAGAAAATAACCAAGAACCATATAGATAGACTAGTTAGACTATTGACTCCTCTATTACCATCAATGGGCACATGAGAGAATAATCCCATGTTTTAGTTTAGCATTACATACCTTGTGTGAATATTTTAGACCATGAACCTCAAAGAATTCTCCTTGCTCAATTCCTCACTCTTTTTCTCTTCTATTAAGCCTAGTCTTTTTCAAGAACTTAGAAAGGACTTAGAATGGGATTTAAAATCCTTTTTAAGCTCAACAAGACCCATTTAGATCGTGTTTTGAGTTCATAAGGCATTGGGAAAGGTCTAGAATGCCACTCGTGAAATAAAAGAAAAAGTTTTCCTCGAAAACATGGGGTCCATGACGCAGATTTTGTTCATTTTGGGTGTTTTTCACTAAAAATTCTCTGAATGAGTTTTCTAAAGTTTTGTAATCCTGTAAAAAAATTTTGAACAAAATCTAAATGTTGGTCCACATCAGGTGCGCGTCGCACACCTATCGTGCACCCTCACTGGAATTCATTTTTACATCAAAAATTTATCTTTTGATCTAATTTCTCCAAATATCAACGGAGACCACTTCCCCACTCAATGTTTCATGCCAATCGCATACCCAGACTCAAATTTTCTATCGGAGTATGGGAAGACACATTATGTGCACATCTCTCCTCTAAGGGTATTTTGATAATTTTGTCAGGTGTTACATCATCTCCCCCTTGGGATCACTTGTCCTCAGATGATGAGTAAAAGTGGACATCAAGGAACGAATAGACTTAAGACTCATCTCAATGCTCACTCAAAAACTCAAATCCTCGACTCTCATCAACCTTAAAAAACTCTACACAGATTCAAGAATAGAAACATCAACTCAAGAATAGAAAAATCATTTAAGTCAAGGATAAGAATCATTACCTTTAACATTCTCATCATCAGGCATGAATAGATACAGATATTTAGTTCTCATCTCTTCTTCAGCTTCCCATTTGTCTTTCTCAATTAATTGATTTCTCTAAAATACTTTGACTCAGGCAATCTCTTTGGTTTTCAACTTACGAATCTGAGAATCAAGGATTTGGTCAGGAATCTCTTCACAGGACAAGCTATCCTTTACTCGAATACTCTCCACAGGGATCAATAAGGCAGGATCTCCTAAGCACTTCTTTAACATTGAGACGTGGAACACAGGATGAATTGTGCCAAACTCAAAATACAACTCTAACGGATAAGTAACCTTCCCAATCCTCTTCATAATCTGATAGGGACCAATATAGCAAGGACTCAATTTCCCCTCCTCCCTAAATCTCATGATACCGTTCATAAGTGACACTTTCAAGTACACTCAATAATTCACCATGAACTCTAAGTCTCTTCTTTTCACATCGATATTTCTGGTCACTCAGTGCAGTCTTCAACATCTCTTTTATGACATTTACCTTCTCCATCAATTGGTGGACAAGATCAGATCCAATCGACGCGGCTTCTCCAACCTCAACCTAACCAATTGGTGATCTATATCTTCTCCCATACAAAGCTTCATAGGGAGCCATTTGAATGCTTACATGATAGCTATTGTTATATGAAAATTCAGTCAATGGTAAGTGGTCATCCTGATTTCCTATGAAGTCAAGGACAAAAGCTCTTAACATATCCTCCAACATTTGAATAGTAAGCTCTACCTGGCCTCTGTATGTGGATGAAAGGTTGTACTAAGATTCACTTTAGTACCCGATCCCTTCTTGAAAGATCTACAAAATTGGGAGGTAAATTGAGTTCCTTTGTCCGATGCGATGGATAAGGGAACTCCATGAAACCTCACAATCTCATGGATGTACAACCTAGCATACTTCTCCACAGTTTTAGTTGTCTTAACTGCTAAGAAGTTAGTCGATTTGGTCATCCTATCCACAATCACCCATATCAAATCATGCTGCTTTTGGGACCTCAGTACACCGATTATGAAGCCTATGTTGATCATCTCCCACTTCCATTTGGGATTATCAAAGTTCTGTGCCAATCCACATGGCCTTTGATGCTCAACTTTAACTTGTTGACAATTTAGGCACTTAGAAACAAACTCAGCAATGTCCTTCTTCATTACACTCCACCAATGTTGGTAGACTAAGGTAAATGGAATATCCAGAGATATAGGATTCAGCCATAATTCTACCCTGAACACCATCAACATCTAGAATGCACAATCTACTCTGGTATCTTAATACTTTATCTCCCCCTTTAGAGAAGACCATAAATTTCTATTTTGTGGACAACCTCTTTCAATTGAAGTATGACATGATCTTGGTATTTCTATTCTCTCACCTTTAATATTAAGGATGAAGCAGACCCGTTCTGAACATTAAATCCTTCCTCGTCATTCTTCTCAAGTTGAACTCCCAATCAAGCCAACCGATGCACTTCCCTTGCTAACTCTTTCTTCCCTTCCTCAACATGGATCGTGCTACTCATTGACAACCTACTAAGAGCATCAAAAACAATGTTAGCTTTACCTGGGTGGTAGAGAATGCTTATGTCATAATCCTTGAGAAACTCTAACCATATCCTCTATCGCAGGTTGAGCTCTTTCTGAATGAAGACATACTACAAGCTCTTGTGGTCAATGAACACATCCATATATACTCCATATAAGTTGTGGCACCAGATTTTAAGTGCAAACAAGATCGATACCAACTTAAGATCATGGGTTTGATAATTCCTCTCATGAACCTTAAGTATTCTAAAAGCATAGGGTATCACTTTCACTATCTACATCAACACACAACCTAATCTAATTCTTGATGCATCACAGTATATCACAAACTCTTTTGTCCTATCGGGAAAGGTTAGAACTAGTGTTGTGGTCAATCTAGTCATCAAATCTTGGAAACTCTTCTGACATTCATCAGACCACCGAAATTTGACCTTCTTCTATGTCGATTTGGTCAATGGTGCAGATAGGGATAAAAGCCCATAAAAAAATCTGCAGTAGTAGCCTGTTGAACCCAAAAAACTTCTTATGTCAGTCGGAGAGGTCAGTCTGGGCCATTTCTTAACCGTTTCAATCTTTTGTGCATCTACTCGAATATTATCACCCGAAATAATTTGGCCTAGGAAAGCCACTGACTTGAGCCAAAACTTACACTTTGAAAACTTTGCATACAACTCATGGTCCTTAAGAGTTTGGAGAACAATTTTGAGGTGATTGGCATGTTCCTCCTCATCTCTCGAATACACCAATATGTCATTGATGAACACGATCACAAACATATCAAGATATTGTCTGAACACCCTATTTATCAAGTCCATGAAGGCTGCAAGTGCATTTGTCAACCCAAAGGACATGACCAAGAACTCAAAATGGTCATATCTGGTCCTAAAGGCTATCTTTGGAATGTCATATTCCCTTACTTTCAACTAATGGTAGCAAGATTTGAGGTCTATCATTGAGAAAAAAGAGGCACCCTGAAGTTGGTCAAACAAATAATCTATCCTGGGGAGAGGATATTTGTTCTTTATCGTGAACTTATTTAGTTGCACATAATCGATACACTTTCTAAGAAACCATCTTTCTTTAGCACAAATAGGATAGGGGCACCCCAAGGAGAAACACTCGGCCTTATAAAGCCCTTCTCTTACAAATCTCTCAACTGCTCTTTTAACTTAGCAGGGGGCATCCTATAAGGTGGAATTGAGATAGCTGGTTATCATAAAGAACATCAATCCTAAAATCAATCTCCCTATCAAGAGGGACTCCAGGTAGATCCTCAGGAAAACACATTAAGAAATTCATTCACAATAGGGACTAACTCATGAGTAGAAGACTCAACATTATCAGACCCTACTTACTTGAGGTGATATATACAACCATTTGAAATTAGCTTTCTAGATTTAAGATTGGAGATAAACTTTCTCTTAGGTAAAACAAAATCAACCTTCCATTCTAGAACCGACTCTTTCAGGAATTGGAACATAATAGTTCGGGCTTTACAATAAATAGAGGCATAACATGCGTGAAACCGATCTATGCCAAGGATCACATCAGAAACAATCATTTCTAACTCAACCAAATCAATAAGGGCATCCTTATGATAGATGACACTTCATAAGCTCTATAAATTTTCCCAACTAGAATAGACTCACCTACTAGAGTAGAAATATCAAATGGTTCAAGAAGACTCTCAAAGGTTCTACTAAATCTACTGGCCAAAAGGAGTTAAAATGACAATGTGGTACCAGTATCCATCAAAACATAAGAGTAAAGACTCAAATCATAGTCGTCACAATGTCTAGGGTGTTCTCTTGAACTTGGGGTCTACCCATGGCACATAAATGATTTGCAGCTCGCTTGTGCTAGACATAGTACCTTTTTGATTTCCTCTGGCTGATGGGGCTAATGAAGAAGATTGAGCCCGAGCAGCCCACTTTGGACACTCTCTCTGGAAGTGAACCACTTGGCCACACTTGAAGCATGCATCACTCCTCTCTCGGTATCTACCCAAGTGTAATCTGTCATAACACCTGGTGTCTTTCCCTGGAACCTTGAGCCATACTAGCCTGTGACTAAGATCCGTGGGCTCCAAAGTGTTGAGACCTCTCATCACTTCTGGTTTTGGGCATAGGAGAACTTGTTGTTTATGGTACTGTCCCTGGTTGTAATTTGTTACCATTCTCTATTTGCCAGCCTCAGGGTTGATGTCTTAGCTCTCTTACTCCTTAACTCTTCTTTGTCATATTGTCTTTCCTCATCATCCTGTTGCATATAAATCATCAAGCTTCTGATGTCCATATCTCTCACAAGCATAGGTCCTCTCTCATCTTTCTTTGGACCTCTATTCAGCCCATCAACATATATCCCCATTTTGCCTCTCATATCAGTAACCAAATCTGGAGCATAGCCAGATAGCTGAGCGAACTTAAGCTCATACTCTTTCATAGTCATACAACCATATTTTAGATTTAAGAACTCTCTCACCTTTGCCTCCCTTTGTTCTCTTGGGAAGAATCACCCCAAGAAAGATTCCCCGAACACTGCCCAAGTCAGCGATGGAGCTTCCTTTCCTCTACCCTTCTTTCAATAATCATACCATAGTCTAGCCACACCCTTGAGCTGGTAGAAAGCCAGTTCAACTCTATCAACATCAGCCACATACGTCACTTGGAACACTTTCATAAGCTCCTCTACGTAGTTCTAAGGTTCCTCAGTGAATGCAGATCCTATAAACTCATGCAGATTCATCCTCAAGTATGCCCAAACTCTAGTTGTGTCCTATACATCCTATCCACCATCTCCATGCCTCGCAGCAAGTGGTGTCATCGCCTGGGCTAAAGTTTGGATAGTCTGGAAAAGCTCAGCATTAGAAAACTCAACTTGTGAGGGCTGCTCAATAGGGATAGAAGGATCAACAGGCTTCTCATGTCCTTGAGTCTCAGGTCGTAAACATTCTGCTGCCAGGACGTTGTCACGACCCAAGCCTAGGGCCTAGATGTGATCGGCGAATAGGAAACCAGAACGGACCCCAAACAAGCCTCTTAGCATATCATTACACATCCTTGGTTGCGAAAGCAGTTAAAAGACACTTGAAAATAGAAACAATGGCAAAGGTGCTAAGGGACATCTTTGATACCATAAAAATAATAAGAAAGATAGTCAAGGTTCATAGCATTATTACACCACATGTGCAACAATACCTCTACTACATAGATAAGATCGGGGGCCAAGACAAGCAACCAGGCTCACCCTCATAGTCATAAGTGTAAGATAAAGTAAAGGAAATCTTAATTTTATAAGAGAATAGTCATTGTCCCCGGAATGGAGGACTCTCTAAAGGGTAACTTGAACAATACGTCTAGCCAGAAGAAGATTTAATAGAAGCTCTAGTTCCTACATGGTAACATTATGTAGGCACAGAGTACGTGTTAGTACATTTGAATGTACTAAGTATGTAGGATGCAATGTAAAAAGAGATAGGCATCATAGTCAAAATGCATAATAATAGGCAATAGGCAAAATTTAACAACATGGCTTGTATGGTCAATCCATAACTAAAACATGCTTATATTTCATTCATTTTATATAGATCATAATACATAGGTGTGGAAACAGACCTCAACCGACATAGAATAAGCCCCTTTGAAGCAACCTTCCTTATGGGAGCTCGTCCCGTTTTGAATTAAGTGACCTTCCTTACAGGAACCTGCCCTTTTCAAATTAAGTGGCCTTTCTTACATGAGCCCTTCCCTTTTCGAATTAAGTGACTTTCCTTATGGATTCCTGTCCCTTTTTGGATTAAGTGGTCTTCCTTACGGGAGCTCGTCCCTTTTTGGATTAAGTAGCATTCCTTATGGGAGCCCGTCCATTTTCAGATTAAGTGGCCTTCCTTATGGAAGCCAGTCCCTTTTCGGAATAAGTGGATTTCCTCACGAGAGCCCTTCCCTCTTTGGATTAACTAGCCTTCCTTATGGGAGCCCGGCCTTTTTCGAATTAAGTGACCTTCCTTACGAGAGCCCGTCCCTTTTCGGATTAAGTGGCCTTCCTTATGGAAGCCCGTCCCTCTCCGGATTAAGCATTTCATAGAACTAGCTAATCAAACCATTAAACATCAATAATCAAGTAAGAACTCCCTTTTTCCCAAGAATACAACAACATGAGAGCCCAACAATTCACTTGTAATACCATAGGAGCTTTACATGATTTAAACACACATATATACACTCTTTTCATCATTATATACATACATTCCTTTTCATCATCATTTGGTCATCACATACATTCATTATTTCATCATCATTTAGTCATCATAATATCATTCAGCTCATAAGACATGCATTGGACCTTCGATTCATTAAAAAACCATAATAGGACATTTTATCAAACACTTGGCTGGTGTGAAATGGTAGTATAATACCATAAAATTAAGATATGAAATCATGCAAGTAAATCAATTGTAAAACCATCAATCAACACCTTGCAACACCTTCAACCAATATACATCAAAACCTGTCATCAAATCTTACAATAGATCCAAGATTTAGAGCTCAAAACATGCTAAGCAACCATACTTTCATAAACTCAAATCACTGTGCAGTAAATCTATTAATATACAAAACTCACATGTAAAATCAACTTTAAAACATGCAATTTAAGTAGAAAAGAGGATTGGGATTCATGGGTAAAAGGACCCAATGGTTGAAACCCACATACCTTAGCTTTGGAGAACCCTTGAAAGAGATTGGAGATAGAGACTTGAAACTTGAACGGAATCATTGAGGAAATCATTAACATTGCTCTTGAGTTTTGGGACTTGAATTTTGGGTGAAATATGTCTTAGTGTTTGAGAGGATATTGGGAAATGTTAAGGATGATATGAGAGTGAAATAATGCTAAAGTATAGGTATTTTCAAATATGGGAACACTTAGGCCCAATAATTAAAAGCCTTGGACCGAAATTAAAAAAAAAAAAAACAGGATCAAAATAACACTGCTCTGCGTCACGGAAGTGATGCGGATTACTCACTTGAATTTGCATTCCTTAACTAAATTGTCTACCTTAAATATACCTAACCCACTAGGTACCATAACCACCATCTCCCCCTTAGGAGACAACCTCCACTCTACCATCTTTCCACACCAAAACTTCAAACTCTAATAAGGTGGAATCAAGGAAATAGTTAAACTAGGCCTTCTCAACCAAAGAAGATTGAAACCACCAAGAATACAATACTACCATTCTGTCTCTCAACCTAAATTCCAATCTAACCAATCGATGGACCCACTAGTCTCCTCTTTGCCACCATTATCCCCATATGCTAAGTTACCCACAGGCACCCTACTTAGAGCACCAACCACAACACTATTCTTACTGGGAAAAAAATGCACAATCATTTCATAATCCTTAAAGAATCCTACGCACCTCCTTGCTATCTACAATGCAAACTTATCATATTTAGCAAACAACCTCTCATCCTCTGAGACTTGCAACACTACCCCCAAATGATTCACAAGCTCTAAGCAATTCAATACCTCATCACTAGAGACCACCACAAACATATCAAGGTAGGGTTCTAAGACCCTATTCTAGAGACCCATAAAGACAAATGATGTATAAGACAACAAACAACTCCACCTATATTACTAAAGCTCACTTGTGAACAAAACGCAAACCAAAGATCAAGCTTAGTTAAGTGACTAACCCATTGTAGTTGACCAAGTAGATCAACTATCGTTAACCATCATATTACAACTTTATGGGTTCTACTCTCATTGGAAGCATGTTATGCAAGTAGCCCAAACTACCCAAAGGCTTACAACCCATCAAGCTAAGTCCAACTAAGATTACAAGACAAGACTTTATGCAACGATAAGATAGGGTAATGCTTATAGACCCCAACTAGCCACAATAGACTCATGCAACCATTCGGGACACACGCGTGAATCCTATTAGCACAAAGGAATCACACAAGGGATAGGACCTTCTAGACCTATCCAATCACCCTACTCAAAACGCCGGTCACAACATTAGCCCTACTTAATGTCAACTAGGTCACAAAAGAGGCGATAGAAGATAACCTATTCACAACCTTCGATAATAGCCCATTAAGCCCAAGAAGCTTCTAACAACCAAGGGAGTCAAGGTCTATTCTAATTGATAATCACCTTTCTCTTACTAGGGTCCACCTTAATGTGATCAACCATCACCGCATGACCTAGGAAGGCAACCTCTTACAACCAAAATTCCCATTTCTCCTATCTAGCATACACCCTTCTTCCTTAAACTTTGTAGTACTACCCTCAAATAACTCACATGCACTACCTCATAAGGAAATGAACCATCATATCATCACCAAAACCTCTACAAGAGTATTAAAGTAGGGACTAAAGATCTCAATCATGAGACTTATTGGCATAACCGGCGTACTAGTCAAACGAAAAAACACTACCCCAATTTCAAAATATCGAAAAGGGATATTCAAGGTCTCATTCGCCACCACCAATAATTCTATAAAAAAAAACATCATAGGTTCAACACCTCCAATCATCACAAGATGGTAAATGCGACCCCCTAAAGATCAGTTGTACCTTAATACATGAATCCGACCTACCCCCTTGCTATCACCTGACCACCACATCAACACTCTTCCACTCAAGGATGGGTTCATTAGGGAATCGAAATCTAGTTCTACAGGTCCTACTATCTATGAAGACAAAACATGCAACCAACTATTCCATCCCTAATATGTCATCAAAATCCACCATGCCAACTCCATAAAGCCACAAGGCAAGACCTACTGCAATACAAACCATGATCAACACCTATGAACTTTCTAGGAACAATATACCCAACTAAGAGGTAAACACCAATGGTTCATATCATAACTCGAGACACACAAGAAGCCCACTAGCAATCAAAAGAAATAATGAAAGAAATA
Source organism: Solanum clarkiae (assembly GCA_011800125.2). Lineage (NCBI taxonomy): Eukaryota > Viridiplantae > Streptophyta > Magnoliopsida > Solanales > Solanaceae > Solanum > Solanum clarkiae. The sequence goes on from JAABOM020059363.1 coordinate 53,531, forward strand.
GTGAAACTCAGATCCATCGACTTCAAAACTATCAACTTACCTTCCTTTGACATCCCTCTTTGAAGAGACATGATCAACTAGAGAGAAAAGAAAAATTCGTTAGAGGGGAAAGCCCTATCTCACTTCTAGAGAACGACATTGACCATGAAGACGGGAAACATTTCCTAAAACGTCTCACAGCCTCCTACTCATAGTTGTGGTGCATAACATAACTATGAATAAGACTTTAATTGACGCGGTGTGTTGGCCTTTGAGGACCTAACAACCTAGTGCTCTGATACTATCTTCGTCACAACCTAAGCCTAGGGCCTTGATGTGATCGACAAATGGGAAACCCGAAAGGACCCCAAACAAGTCTCATAACATATCATTACATATTCTTGGTTACGGAAGTAATTAAAAGACATTTGAAGAATAAAAAAAATGGAAAGGGGACTAAGAGACATCTTTGATACCATAAAAACTATATGAAAGAGAGTCAAAGCTCATAGCATGATTATACCATATGTCCAACAACACCTCTACTACATAGATAAGAACAAGGAACAAGACAAGCAACCGGGTCACCCTCATAGACATAAGTATACGATAAAGTAAAGGATATCTTAATACATAGCACAAAAGAATAGTCATTGTCCCCAGAATGGAGGACTTACCAAAAGTCTAACTTGAACAACCCTTCTAGACACAAGAAGAATCAATAGGAGCTCTGGTTCCTACATAGTAACATTATATAGGCATAGAGTATGTGTTAGTACATTTGAATGTACTAAATATACAAGATGCAATGCTACAAGAGATAGGCATCATAGTCAAAATGCATAATAATAGGCAATAGGCATAGTATAACAACATGGCATGTGTGATCAATGCCTAAGAAAAACATGCTTACAATTCATTCAACTTATATAGATCATAATAAATAAGTGTGGGAAGAGATCTTAACCGACGTAGAATAAGATCTTTTGGAGCAACCTTCCTTCTGGGAGCCCATCCCCTTTTGGATTAAGTGACCATCCTTATTGGAGTCCGTCCCTTTTCGAATTAAGTGGCCTTCCTTATGGGAGCCCATCCCTTTTCAGTTTAAGTGACCTTCCTTATAGGAACTGATCGCTTTCCGAATTAAGTGGCCTTCCATATGGGAGCCCGTCCCTTTTTGGATTAAGTGGCCTTCCTTACGGGAGCCCGTCCATTTCAGATTAAGTGGCCTTCCTTACAGGAGCCCGTCCCTTTTCAATTAAAGTTGCCTTCCTTACAGGAGCCCGTCCTTCTTCGGACTAAGTCTTCCTTATGGGATCCTATCCCTTTTCGGATTAGTGAATTTCCATATGGGAGCTCATCCCTTTTCAGATTAGGTGACCTTCCTTACGGGAGGTCATCCCTTTTCAGATTAAGTGGCCTTCCTTATAGGTTGCATTAAGCATTTCACAGAATATCTCATCAAACCATAACATTTCAACTATCAAGAAAGAACTCCCTTTTTCCCAAGAATACAACAACGTGAGAGACCAACAATTCACTCGCAATACCATAGGTGCTTTACATGATTTAAACACACATATATACATTCCTTTCATCCTTTTATACATACATTCCTTTTCATCATCATTTGATAATCACATACATGCATTATTTCATCATCATATAATCATCATAACGTCATTCAACTCATAAGACATGCATTTGACCTTCAATTCATCAAGAAACCATAACCGAATATATTATCAAACACTTGGCAGGTTTGAAGTGGTAGTGTAATACCATGCAATTTAGAGATGAAATCATGCAAGTAAATCGATTATAAAACCATCAATCAACACTTGCAACACCCTAGAGAAATATACAAAAAAAACCTTATCAAATCTTACATTAGATCCAAGATTTAGATCTCAAAACATGCTAAACAACCATACTTTCATAAACTCAAATCACTATGCAGTAAATTTATTAATATACAAAGCCCACATTTAAAATCAACTTTGAATCATGCAATTTAAATAGAAAAGAGGATTGGGTACCATGGGTGAAAGGACCCATTGGTTGAAACCCACATACCTTAGGTTTGGAGAACCCTTGAAAGAGATTGGATATGGAGACTTGAAACTTGAATAGAATCCTTGAAGAAATCATTAACATTGGTTTTGAGTTTTTGGACTTGAATTTAGAGTGAAATATGGTGGAAGTATTTGAGAGGACATTGGCGAAAGTTAAGGATGATATGAGGGTGAAATAAGACTAAGTATAGGTACTTTCAAGTATAGGAACCCTTAGGCCCAAGACTTGAAAGTCTTGAACTGAAATAAAATAAAAAGGATCAAAATATCACTGCTCCACGTCATGGAAGTGACGCGAATTACTCACTGGAATTTGCATCTCTGCACAAATGAGTTGTACGAAAATGAGTATAAATTCTTCATCTGAACATGTAATGAGGTGAAACTAAAAGTGTTGGAAAGCTAATGCAAATAGCTTTCATTTTGTAGGTCATGGGCCACCTAGTTGTTTGTGTGCTAAGAGATATGCCTTTTAAAGTTGACCCTCCTAAATCACATTTTTATGATTTTTGAATTTTGATACGGTTGCTGAAAAATTCGGGTTAGACCCATTTTCCACTCAATTAGGCTCTCGAAAAAGAATATGAAAGATTTTTGAAATAATGCACGAATTTTTAGGTACCTGGAAATCATGATTCCGGGCACTTCCGAGGCACATTTTTGGGCACTTTTTTGAGTCGTTTCAATATCTCCCCTTTGGGAACATTTATCCCCGAATGTAAAAGAAACGTACATGAAAAGAGTGATCATAAATAAATCAGCCCCAACAAGAATGCAACATCACATTTAAAACATCATTTTCAAAATCTCAACAAAAGTGTAAAATCATCATAAACATGCCATCTTAAACATGAATGCATATGAATGATATGGGGGTTGAAACATAAGAGTTAGAATCATAGAAAAGGACTTGACGTGTTATCATAAGCTTAAATAGAACGAAAGAAATTTGGATATCACTTCCCCATCGCCCCACCATCTCTCTGAGAAAAACATACGAATAGACAACTCTCCCAAATCTGGATATCACTTCCCCAATCAGTTTCTCTACTCATCCATCCAACACCTCCACCTGGATTTTCTTATAAGTAAATTTATCCTCCACCTCACCCACAACTTCAAAGATTTATATAGCACTAGAGTAACCAACACATCCCTTCAATCTAGAAGCACTAAAATCGGACGAACCATATCTACATCCATAGGCAATGCCCAAACTTATGCAACCTTACAAACCTCCCACTACACTCTATGAGAACTCACCCAAGACATGAAAGTCTTGGACCGAAATAAGAAAAAAAGAAGATCAAAGATTACTCACTGGAATTTGCATCTCTCCACACAACGAGTTCTAGGAAAATGGGCATAAATTCTTTATCCGAACTCGGAATGAGGTAAAACCAAGTCCATTGGAAAGTTAATTCAAAAATAGCTTTAATTTGGTAGGTAGTGGTCCACCCATTTTTGTGTGTTCTAAGACATATACCCTTTTACATTTGACCATCCTAAATCACGTTTTTGTGATTTTTGGATTTTTATTCTATTGCTCTAAAATTCGGGTTAGACCCATTATCCCATTCAATTTTTCCCCATAAACAAGAATATGAAGTCAGATGTTTGAAATAATGCATGGACTTTTAGATATTTGGAAATGATGATTTCAGGCACTTCCAAGACACATTTTGGGGCACTTTTCGGGGTCGTTTCAGATGTCCTCTACCTCTGATGGCTCTTCTAGAAGGCATGATCACAATTCTGCAATGCATAGAGGATGAATTAGGAAAGAGTTTCATAGAGTTTCAATTCTACCACATGAATCAGATTGTGAAAGAAGTGTAACCATTTCTAATGTCCTATTATCTCTTGCTTACGAAGTGTAGTGCAGAACACACCCATAAACAAGACTATACTAGATACGGGTTCATAGACTCCTTAGGAAACTTGAACTATGTGAACTGATACCATACTTTTCATGCCCCAGGAGGGAACCCTAGTCGTGGCCTACAGTCAGACACTATTGATATTCCTGAAGCGAACCATTGGCCTCATCAAATCCATTAATTCAATAAACTCCATAAAATTAGCAGAAGTCTAAAGATAGCAATGGACAATCTAGTAACAAGATAATATAAACAAAATGGCTAGTAGATTGGAAACTAGCTCAACAAGTCTCAACATCAACACTCAACTCTAGTCATGAAGACTTTATCACTATCAATTGGTGTCAACGACAGACCCATGGCTACCTTAAACGAAATAAGCAAACTCAAGTCTAACTCTATAAAGCTATATGGAAATAATGAATGATCTTTCGAAATAAAAGAGGCTTACCAAATCAGCTGAAAAGCTCAGATCCTCAACGATGCACCTGTTTACTATCTCCAGTACCTACCTCTGCATTATAAAATGATGCAGTGCAAAGGGGATGTCAGTATGTTGAATGTTCTAGTATGTAAAATGGCTGAATGAAACAGAAATAAGTAGAACAATAAAGAAATAACATCAACCCAGAATATACTCAGTTAGAATGTCAAATGTCTATTTAAGCAAGAATAAACATCAACAATTATCTAAACTCAACTCAATGTAACTCAACCCAACTCAACTCGACTCGACTCGACTCGAAGTACTCAAGGTGGAAACTTTTTGGGAGTTTCTCGTTACCGACAAGAATTACTTATGAGCCAGTGATTGTACAACAATCTCGCTGATGTTGCCATAGCTATTTCATACTTGCCAGGTAAGGAATGCCTATGATCCACAAGGGATCTAACCTCTAAAGTTCTTTAATGCTTTCAGGGACTTTACCTCAAGAGGAGACCATCTGAAGTAATAGTTCAATCCTCACCTACACTTGTGTTATAACCCAGGCCTAGGTCCTAGATATAACACGGTGAATGGGAACTCGAGAGATCCCAAATAAGCATCAAGATACCAAAACTCACATCATCGGTTTGGAAGCGTACACAAAGTAAACTCATAGTTCTATGGGGTGAGAAAATAGGACTCACTCTATGGGAACAATCCAGGACTTAGGATCTTTCCATCACAACATATAGCCAAACTCTAAATCACATAATGATAGCCATAGATAATAAACCCATAACATAGACTTAAGTCATAACACATAACATAAGATGTAAGGAAGCTTACAAGGTGTCCAACAATGCCTCCACATAGATGGGTTGGGGGCCAAGACATTCCCCGGGCTCATCCTCAATACATAAAGAACCAAAAGTATCAAAGTTAGACAGATGGTGGATCATCCTTCGAAGATAGGACTTACCACAACAAATAAACTTGGAAACTGAGCTAAGCGTCAAATGGTGGATAATCAAAGTCCTTGGTCCATACATGGTAAAATAATGGAAAAGTATACGTTAGTACGTTTGAATGTACTAAATATGCGACATGTGATGCATGAACTCACCAAAAACTGCATTTCCATGTTACAGGACAAGGGCACATAACATAGAAAGGATATGTATAGCAAGGAATGATTATGACAAATTGCTATGAAATTTATGATGCATAGAATGCAAATGATGCTCATATATAGTGGGGATTTGACCTTAACCGATATGCGTAAGACCAAGTGAGCTATTACTTGGAATCCCGATGAAATCTCTTCATCGATAAAAAGTTGGTCTACTTGCCAAAGGTAAACCATACTTCACCTTATGGGCACCCCCATTTCTTATAAAGCAACCTTCCTTACGGGGAACCCCCATTTCGGATAGGATTTTCATATATAGCACACCATATCATATCACATAGTTTCTTCTCCTTACGGGCACCCCCATTTCGGAGACAACTTTCCTTACGGGCACCCCTATTTCGAAAAGGAACGTATGATAAGAACACATTTCGAGGAAAGTGAGAGAACCCTCATTCCCATCAGTTCTAAGTTATCATCCCACAAGAATTCTTATAGTATACATAGCTATACATACTTTAAGAAAGGTTGCAAGTCTTACCAAAATGTTTGAATAAAAGTCAAACACCTTTCACTATAATCTATACTTAAGTTCAAATGCTAAAACATAGCTTATAGTCATAATACATATGCATAGAAATAGCTCATTTACATAATTAAAATGGTGCAAACACCGAAAATGCTCCAAGAGCCACAATTATAAACATATATGTGATCACAATATTGTCATAACGAATATTTGATCAAAATCATATCATAGAACATAATTGCGCTTAACACATAACATAATTTGCAGAAACTCTCATGAACATGGATGCATATGCTATGAATGATGTGAGAATGGCATGGGTAATTGAGATTCAATCTAAAACCATCAATATAATAAGAGATTCAATTGAAAACATAGGTAAATCCACATTTGAAATCATAATATAATAATCCATATTTAGATTCATGCATTTAAGGACCATACACTTTCAAATATTATTAATAACAATGTATATGAATATTTCAAAGCTTAATTCATCTTTAAATCCATAGATAAACGTAATACATATACTATTTGGATTTAAAGAATCATATTATTCAAAATCCAAATTTAAAGTAAGCTAAAAATTCATGAAATTGCTTGAAAATAGTTTGGGTCTCCTTGATTGGAAGGTAAACAAGGATCAAACTCACATACCTTCACTAAGAAGATAAAAGCCCAATGAATTTTGAAGAAGAGTTCAGTTCCTTAGCCAAAAAAGTTGAAATCTCCAAGAGTTCTTTTGATAGTTGTTGTGAGAGAATTCAAATTATGAGTAATGAGTTTGAATAATTGAAATAGGTTTTAGTTCTTTAGATGACCATGAAATAGCATAGGAGTCCCCAAAAAGCCAACAGAAATAACCGAATTCATGAAAATGCCATTAGTGAATCAAAAGGAAAACTTCCTAGAAGTCATCTCACTTGAGGCCAAACGGTATGTGTGGAGTGCCAATGAGACATCACTTAGAAACTTTTTTCTAGAAATTTTGATCTTGGACCAACACTTAGAATTTATTGCCCGAGTCCACCAAACGGGCACCTTTCACAAGTCGTTCAATTCCATAGAATCAGCCTACATATTCATACAGATAGGAGGTAAGCCAGAATACATACCTATCTCAGGGCATTAGCCTATATCTATCCTTTACTAAACCTTTCATAGTTCAACAGTGTCATGACTCAGCTACTATAGTAATCATAGCTAGTACTATTTATATCACAGCCAATATGTCTAGGAAAACCATACATATCCCAAAATAATCATAGTTACTCCATATTATAAGTATAATGACTATCTAGTAAAGTAGGTATTAATAAGTCAGGACAACAGTGTTTAAATACATAGCAGTAAATATAGCTAACAATCAGCCTCAAGACATATATACATATCTTACTCAGGACATCAACCACAAACAACTCAATTTAGAGGTAAGGAAAGCCTAGCCTACATGAACGGCCAATCAATGTGCTCCAGATCAGTCTACGCGAGTTTTACCCTATCTAACCACCTCCAAATGTCGCTCAGCTATCAAAATATGGATCACAATATAATTACAGTGGTTTTGGCTATAATATCTCAAGAAATGGGGGAGAATAGGTCAATTGCGACTAAAATGGAGAAAATGGGGCCCATGCCCAAAATGCCAAACCAAGCCCCATGAAATGATCCTTACATCACTAAAATTCTACAGCAAAATATTGAGCTCAAAATGAGGCTCAGAATAATCAGAAACAACCCAAAAACAAATGACATTTCTAATCGAAAACAATGTATATATGTTCAGTGGTTTCTCCATCAAATTTCTCAAAATTATGACAAAATTTATGGAATCCAGTATACCATGATGTAGGTCTCAAAAGATAGTATAGTATAGACCTAAATTTCACATAATTCCGATGTGAAATGGCCGAGATATCACAACTATAAATTTTTTGAAGAATCCTAAAAGAAACTGTAGCTATATTAATATTTTCGCACCAAACAGAGCTCTATCAATTAATTCTGATATTACCACAACATACAACTCACGAAACCACACATAATACACCCAAAGTTTTTCAAAATCAGATTTAGAACAGATAAAAAATCACATGAAGTTTTCAAAAATAATAATATGACACAACAGCAAAATTCCCAATGTTTACCTCGAACAATGTGCAAGAATAAGATTTTGACACCTCCACGATGCTCCTCTCAGAAAAATACACAAGTTAGCCTTTTGAATCACCAAATGCCACCCAAAATTTAAGAAAATATGGCTAAACAACGTTGCGCGTTTCTTTTACCTTCGTTCTAGAAATCACCTGATATATGTTTGATTTTTTCGTTCTATTTTTTGACTGACTTCCACATGGAAGACTCTGGCTAGGTGTCAAGTTAGCACCACCTTTCTCTTTTCATCCACTGCTCAAACTTAATTTTGATGCTCCGTCCTCATTCGAAGTCAAAATAATATAATTCATATATGAAATCTGATCAGAAACGGCATTCTAAACTCACAGGTGTAGTAAAAATCCTAATTGGAGGTCTATTTATTCCAATGTGGGTCCTTTTTCCAATGTCAAAATCTAACGAATGGACCAAAACACATCTGGAAGCCCCACGTATCAAACGAAAGGTCCTCCTAGACAAAATTCGGCATTTCGTATCCAATAGTGTGATCCTTATATAAGGGTAATTGGGATGATCATTCTCCTTTGATGGAGTTTTCTTATAACAACAACTTTCGTTCGAGCATTCAGATGGCCCCATATGAGACACTCTGTGAGAGGAGGTGTAAGTTGCTGATTGGATGGTTTGTGGTAGGTGAAGCAGAGTTGATTGTAATGGACTTAGTTCACCAAGCTAGGGAGAAGGTGAAAATCCTTCAAGAAAGGTTGAGAACTTCCCATAGTAGATAGAAATCCTACCCGATGTTAGAAGAAGAGACTTAGAGTTTGATCTCAATAATTAAGTATACTTGAAAATTTCACCCATGAAGGGTGTGATGATATTCAAAAAGAAATTAAAGTTGAGTCTGAGGTACGTTAGCTTTTAGCAAATCATAAAGAGAGTGGGCAATGTGGGTTATGAGTTAGAGCTACTATCAGAGTTAGAGGCCATCTACCCAGTTTTCCATATTTCCATGCTCAAGAAGTTTTTGGGAGATCCAAAATTAGTTGGGCATGTTGAGAGTATTGGAGTGAAAGACAGACTGAGTTATGAGGAGATTCCTGTTGAAATCCTTGCTTGGCAGGTTCACAAGTTAAGAACCAAAGAGATTGCATCTGTCAAAGTATTGTGGAGAAACCAATTTGTAAAAGAAGCTACTTGGTAGGCGGAGGAGGATATCAAGGTCAAATGCCCTCATTTATTCCTCTCTGCTAATGATAAGGGAGTTGACAGTAATGATTTTCCCTCTAAATTCTTTTATTTCCATTCCTTGGTTCATTCCTTGTATGATAGACGATAGATTTCTGGAGTCTAAGTAAAGATTGATGTGATATGTTGTCTATTTGATTATTTTACTTGTTAAATTCCTTATTAATTCGTTGCATGAGTGAGTTGAGGGTTGGTTGATTGTTAGTGTCCCTAGGGAGATTTGTGACTTAACCTAAATCCCTAGATGTCTCTTCATGTGAGGATGAATGATCCCAAGGGGGAGATAACGTAACACCCCCTAATTCCTTCTACCTGGTTTGGGGTAAATATGATGGAGATGTTGAGAAACATCTAAGAAAAAGTTGCAGAAGTAGGTCTACGAGAGGAGTTTACAACTCATAGAGGGGTTTACGACTTGTAAAGAGGGGTTTCCTAGTACATTCCAATAACTCAAGTTTCAGGACCATTCAGTTTATGAGAGGAGTTTGTGAATCGTAAAGAGGGGTATCGTGATAAATTTTAGTAAGTTCAATTTTGAATCCTATTGTTCATGAAGGGTCACCTACGAGTCATAGAATGCACTATGACTCGTGGATGGGGTCTCATAGACCCAGATGATTTCTTTTAAGAGGCGTATTTGTCTCTATTTTGGTCCCTTTTAATTAAATCCCTATGTATTTTGGACTTAATGTCTCCAAACAAACCCTAGGGATATTCGTTCATTATTATACACCTTGGGGAGTTTCTTGAGAGTATAGGAGGAGAAAGAGGAGCTAGAGTTTCAAATTCTAGTGCAAGAATGAACTGCGGTTTGATTATTTCTTCTATTTCCACATATGTAAGGCTTATCAAAGTGTGGACTACCTTCTTCCACACGCCCCTTCATCTTCTTGAGTCAAGATCGGAAAGAGGAGTTGAGATTTGAGAAATTTCACCATCTTATTTTGAAATATTTCATTTATTGCAAATTCTCTTCATAATTTATGATGTTTTGCTGAAATTACATAATTCCTATATTTCATTGAGTTAGTGTTTTATACTTGAAGGCGTGAACCCTAAATTTCAGAATTTTACGAAATTCTATGTATGTTAATGAGATGAGGTTGAGGTTAGGGTTGAGTATCCGAGTTGAGTAATATGAATATTATTGAGTACGAAAAGCATGTTTCATTGAGTAATACTTATTACTACACATGAGCATCTTTGTTGCACTAAATGATGAGTTAATTAAGTGAGTCAAAATTACTGTTTGAGTTTGAGTCGAGTTTGACGGTTTGCATTGATTGATTTAGCTGATGGAAACTGAGTCGAGCTGAGCATTGAAATTTGAGTTGATTGATTGAGCATTGATGTTTGAGTTGATTGAGTGAGAGTTGAGAATGGAGTTGATTGATGAGTTGAGCATGTTTCATCTTGGGAGGAGTATCGAGCACCGAGAAGGGAATGATTATACCTCTACTCCAACCCACGGAACTACATTATTAGCTTAGGATAGTCGTTACAGCTCGTTCTGGAGACTCTTGTCCCACGAGTGGACATTTATTATGGATTTAACAAAGAGTTTATTTCCCATTTTCATGGCAAGTTAAGAGCGAGCGTGGCAATGACCTCACCTTCATTATGCATCACAAAACTTAAGATAGTACGATTGGATATCAGTTAAGAGAAACTCCCAAGCAACATTCATTGAGCATGAAATTTTAAAATAATTCTAATCCTACTAAGTTACTTTTAAAAGCATGATTTACTTCAAACTTGCATGTACTGACCTGAGAATGAGTTGTTGAGTCGATATGAGTGAGTTGAGCTTTACTTTCTTGAGCTATTTCACATACCAATATATTCCATGTACTGACGTCTATTTGGGACTGCATTTTTTCATGATGCAAATACAGGTGATAGAGAACTTCAGTCCGTGCATCGTTAATGTCCACAGATTAATACATTTGTAGAGTTGGTGAGACCTCTTTGTTTTCAAGAGGATCTCCTTTAACTTATAAGTTGATTTAGTATATTTTTCTTTCTTTGATTTGGAGTGTTCATGGACTATCATGATACCATCTAGACTTGTTGAGTAGAGGCTTCATAGTCACTGAGTAGAGGATTGTCAAGTATTTTGTATTTCCAAACTTGTTTGTTGGAAACTATGAGTTACTTGAGTTATTTATATTATTGATGTGATGCCTTTCTAATTGAGATATACTTTTGTTGTTGTGTATGATGTGATGATGAAGACAAGTTATTCTCTCAGGGGCTAGTAATATTCTTTGAGTGTCGGCCATGGCAAGGGTACCCTCCCGGACGTGACATTTATATGAATAGTAATTTGAAACAAACAAACATTGGAATGTAAATGATAATCGACTATCACTAATCACTGTGTATGAAGCCTATATCTAAGTCTAGAAGGTGTCAAGACAAGTCCCGGGAAATCTCAAAGAAAGAATACTAATCAATCTAAAATAAAAGAAGGCTCCTCAAAATTGTAAGTAGGTTCACCATGTCTAAAATGCAAATACTGGTCTTTAACAATGCACCTGTTGAGAACCTCTATCACCTACATCTGCATCATAAAATGATGCAATCCAAATAGACATCAGTACATTGAATATACTGGTATATAAGATGACTCACGAACTAGGTAAGGCTCAATACGGGTCAACCCAATAACCTCAAACAATCAACCAATCGACTCAATAATCTATCAATCGACTCAATAAAGGATGCAAGTTTTTTTTTGTAAAATAATGCTCCTAAAAGAAACTCTAGCATGCAATGTAGTCAAATCATTTTTGCCAAATCAAACTAATCATTGAAGTACAATCAAGGAGTTTATTTTATCCAACAACAATAACTTTTGAACCTGTGATCATACAACAATCTCGCTAATGCTGCCACAACCGTCCAATAATTTACCAAGATCATATAACAATCTCACTGATGAATCAACCAATCATGGACTTAGGCCAATCAATCAAGTCCCTGCAATGACATAAAAAATGAAATATCTGACTTAACAGTTTAATCCTCTCCTATGTTTAACGATATAGTAGGAAAGGGACTGTGGGTATCAAAAAAGGTTTGCTTTTTCTTTTACAAAAGAACAAAAGTACTAAACTACTCTAATAAATTACAACCACAAAGGCTAAAGTTTCACGTACCAACATTAATGGATAATTAAATTGAACTAGAGCACAAGGCTAACAAAAATAATAATATTACATAATTGGATGGAAACTATATTTCCAAAGACATCTGGAAGCAAATTACTATCTCAATCCTATACATTGAACAGGAAGAACATTCCATTAAAACAAACTCCCATGATAAGGTTTTAAGAAATTCTACAGGTGTTCTATCTTGTCTTTCTTAAGAAATTCACTCAAAATTATGATTTTCTTAGCAATTGATATGTCTCGTCTCGAACTTTCTGTTTTAATGCTTGATACACAAAATTCAGAGGGAAAACCTATTTTTTAAAGAAAAAAAGAAATTGCATATCTAATCAGAAATGAACACTGGCTATTTGGTGAAAATACTAATGTTAAGAATCAATGCTACAATTAACCATCTAACCTTGTTTTCTTCACAGCCTACAAAGCCATAAGTACAATCAACCTAAGCAGAAAGGAAATCATAGTCCCACCTAATATGAGTTCAGTTGAAATTATTTAATTACCCCATGATTAAGCCCATGAAACATAAAAATTAAGTAATAGTCAAATAAACTCTAATTAAGGCACCAAATACCATATCAATATGTAAACCTTGTATAGTTAGTTCTCTTCATTCCATAAAAATACTTGCAAGCTATAAGAGAGGAAAAAACATATATTGAAGGATGAAGGTGTTCAAAGTAGCTAATATTGTGAGAAGCTAAAAGATATTTGAAATTTTGTTAAAGCAATTACATTTAATATGGTCAAGCAAGTAAGATAAGAAATCAATATGAAAGTGAATTGTTATGATAGGGTGTTGCTGAATAAGTATGATAGAGTCTTGAATGAGTCTAAAAAGGAATTGTTGAATCATGTGGCCTGAATATCCACACCTAAAAGAAGACCTCGATGTAGAAGACTATTGTCCACTAAATGAACCACTATGGCTATCTTGGCGAAAACTGAGAGACACTCGAGATATCTATCCACCCTCAGCTACGGGCATTGATGTATGTATAAGATCGTGATGCCTGAAAGAGCCACCACCTCTATGCCAACCTCTACATGATGAGGTACCAGAAAGCTGACCAGTAGTGCGCGCCCTCATAGGGTCCACAAATTACTGTTGAACTAATAACTCTGCCTTAATAGTTTCTCAGAATATATAAGATTTAATGGGGAAGTTCAAACCCCTCACAAATCTGCAAACTCTCTCCACCTCATCCAGAATCAAAGCGAAGGCATGCCGAGTTAAACGACAAGAATGAGACTCATACTCAATAACAGTTATATGATCCTACCTCAAGTTCTCAAACATCAATCGTCTCTCCTCTCATACACCCTAAGTAATGAAACTGTCCTGAAAAGCACTAGAGAACACATCCTAATCACTAGAGGGGATCCAACTAGTCTTGACTTTATATAAGTCCTCCACCACTCTATATCCCTTGCTATATTATTCTTGTACATCCGTGATTCTAGGTCTAGGATTTGTACATTCTACTATTGGCATTGCATGTGATGGGATCACATCTGTAGTTTGAGGTTCAGGCTCTATGACATATGCTTCATAGGGTTGCATATGCTGTTTGAGATTTATGCTAGACGACATGTACTTTATGCGGTCAGATCTATGGTTCAAGTTCCAAGCTCAATGTTTCTCTCCTTCATTCAAAGTTGGGTTACTAGTATATATATAGTTGGGTGTTTGGGATCTGTTTATACATACTTTGCTACTTGGTGCACTGGTGCACACATTGGGCTTGTAGGGGATCGATGGGCGTATAGGGTTAGGTTAGATATTATCTTACACTCGCATATTTGACTATCCTACATGGTTTTGGTTAGTGCTACTCTATTCTTCTTGGTATTAGTATTGTAGCATTTTAGCTAGATGGTACTATTAGAGTGTGGTTATTTGTGCATGATTGCATTGGGAGCTCAGTTAGACTTGACATCCATAGCCATACACCTCTTCACCCTTCATTGTACATGGGTGTACCAGTCAGGCTTATAGGGTTCCAATTGATGTGTAGGCTTAGTCGGTAGGTCCTTACACCTACGTATATCACTTTACTATTATCTTGATTTTTGTTACAATCGTTAGTACATATATGCTTTTCCTGGTTCTGGTAAATTTGAGTTACTTTGCACCTACAGATATATATTACTTTGTTCTGGTAAATAGTTGTAGTAGAATCATATTCTGGTTTATTCCTGCATTATTTATTGTTTTTACTCAATCGGCCTATGATGTCTATTAGTTGCCATATCCCTGGTACTCACTGCTATATTTCTACATCTATTTTATGGTTCCTGTCCTAACACTAGCCAGCCTCGATGATTAATCTAGTAATAACTATGTTTGGAAACTAGGGGTGAGCATTAGACATTTGTAGACCTTTCCAGTCTCCTTTTGTATTTGTGGTTGTCTTTTGTGACTTGAGACTTGAAACGTGTCTTATTTTGGTCTTGTATATGTATATAGGGAGATATATTACGGTTAGTGTGTTGTATCTTTCCTATAGTAGTCTTATATAGGTGACTTTCAAGTCCTTGTAGGAGATATACTATTGTTATTTTGATGTATGTCCAGTATCAGCTTGTTCTTATGTTAGCTTTGATTAACTATTATGTTGTGCCCATTACTCGCTATTTCGGGATAAGTTTAGGCTTGCCTATCAGGGGTATGATCGGGTTATGATCGGGTTATGATAGAATATATTGATGGAATATCACAGAGGCTTATGTTAAGTCTTACTTGATACCAAATATGGTATCAATATACCGACAAAGTATCACATACGAAAAATAAGAAGGAAGATCAAGTAGGGTACGCGAATAGATAATTTGGGTCGCTTATCTATTAAGCATAAATAAATAGGACTATGTTGATATTTAATAAATAATTTTATAATTGAGTTTATTTTGTATAGTTTTTTCAAGAACTATTCAATACTCATTCTTTATGTAACCTAACTGAACAAGTTCTAAGATTTGTTGTCTCCAATTGTTATTTATTACCTTAACTAGTCCAAAGTTAGGGATGACACAACCATGTCTGTCAATTTGCATTTAAAAAAGGACGAAATATTTTTATATATAGGATACAAAAAATAATATAACTATAGAAATTTTGATGCTTAGGAACATAAATTTCAATTATTTATAGTCATAATCATACTACAATTTTTTGAGTAACAAAATTTGAAACAAATCATTTTTTTTCTAATTTTCGTGATGATTCAAATAATATGTAACATAGTATTCACTTTTTTAAAAATAGTCGTCAGAGTTCATCTCCCAAAAGTCAATTTGATTAGATTAATTTAATATTTCATATTTTATTGTAATGAACTTCCAGGTCATTTCTGTAATCCTATGAATATTTTATCAGTTGGAATATTTGCATAGTGACCATGGATTTTTGATGATTTATTGGCACTGATGGTTCGGTCGTTGGGTGAATCGTTTGACAATTACACAACTTTTTTAGTTAAACAAGAAATTGTAATCGTAAAATGAATTTCAAGGAAAAGTGCTGCTAAGAAGCTTCAGAGCAAAATTCTAACGGTTCCATCAGCCCCGGAATGGTCAAATTTAGCTAGAGGTATGTTCGGTGAATTATATTGAGTTTTGCAAATTTAGCCACCAGAACACATCAATGATTGACTTTAGTCAATGTCCTTGGTAATCGTGCGTCAAATGGAAAGTCTTCAGTCTCTAAACTATGTGCAACCAAAGGATTATTTATTTTATCCTTGATATACTAGTGGATCTATCTAGTTCATGTAATCACGTTTGATTTGCCTTCGCAAGTACACCATACCTCGCCAGGGGTTGCCATTCCCGATTGACTGTACCGAGGGGGTGTCATGCCTTAGATTCTAAGTTGTAGCTGCTTGATCTATGTCAGTTAAGGTTTCCTCCTACAAATGTATATTATCATGTGCAAGTCAAATATTTTACATGAAACTTTTATTACAAGCATTGATCATGCATAGCATATAAAGATTGTACCCATTGTCTATATCTTACGTATTTTAAATATATTAGCATATGTCTTTGTTGCATTTCACCCCATATACTTAGTACATTCAAATGTATTAATGCATACTCTATGCCTACATGATATCACCATGTAGGAACTGAGCTCCTTTTGATCATCCTTTTCCACATGGTTAGTTCGGTTCTTTGAAGAAACCTTTGGTGAGTTCTCAATCCCGAGAATAATATCTACTTTTATTCATGTTATGTTGAGACTTATTCCTTATGTTGGATGCTTATTATTATGAAGGTGAGTCCGGGAAGTATCTTGGCGCCCATTCCATTCTAAAGTAAAGGTGTTGTTGAATACTAAGTATGTATATGCTTTTGAGCTTAACTCTTTTTATGTTTCTATATTTATGAAAGAATTTTTATACTTGGCTCTTGTTGATATTTCTTTTCATTTCTCCAACCAATGATGTGGGCAAGAAATGCTAAGAGACTTGTTTGGGTTGTTTCCAGACTTCCCATTCGTCGTGTCATGCCTAAGCCCTAGGTTTGGGTTGTGACAAGCTTGGTATCAAAGCACTAGGTTGTTAATGGTCCTCAAAAATCTAACTCACCATGTTGATTAAAGTCTTATTCATTGTTGTGAAGGGTACCACAACTATGAATAAGAGGCTATGAGGTGTTTTAGAAATGTTTCACCTCCTCATGTCTATGTCTTGCTTTAGATGTAAAGGTAAGTCTTTCCCCCTAAAGAATTCTCTTTTGCACTCTAGATCATGCCGCTCCCAAGAGGAAGACCAAGAAGAGTCTGTACACCCGAGGAGCAACCGACCACTCCCGCTCCTCAAGCTCCTCAAGATGGAGTAGTTGCCCAAGATGAGTTCTGGAATATCATCACAATGTTGGCCCATGCTATGACCAACCAAATGAACCAAGGGGCCCACGCTCCTCATGCTCCTACTCTAGCTTCAAGGTTGAGGGATTTCACAAGGATGAACCCTCCGGAGTTACATAGGTGCAAGGCAGTGGAAGATCCCCTAATTGTTCATCGATGAAGTATATAAGGTGTTATCTATCATATGGGTAAATTCGGAGGATAAGGTAGAATTAGCACCCTGCCAACTCAAGGGTGTATGCCCTCAAGTTCAACATGCTCTCTAAATATGCCCCGCATTTGGTTGCCAACCCTAGAGATTCAATAAACAAGTTTGTGTTGGGGGTATCAAACTTGGTAAATTAAGAGTGTCGTACCACAATACTCGTAAGTGATATAGATTTGTCTTGGCTTATGAAATATTTCGCATAACTTCAGGGGGAAAAGCTTAGGTAAAAAAGATGTGGGGAGTCTAATAGGGCTCAATTTGAGGGTGGTTTCGAAGGTTCTAAGGGTGGCTGCTTCCAACAAGGTTTTCTAGTGATGGGGTGTCTAACCCAAGGTTTCAAGATGGCAATGGTGGGATGACTAATCATATGTGCCAATAGTATAGGAGAAACCATGGTGGTCCATGTTTGAAGAACTCTAATGCTTGCTTTGGTTGTCGAGGAGTGAGTCACAAGGTTATTGATTGTCCACATGCTCAACACAAGGGTAGATATGGTCGTCCTCAAGGATAAGGTGCTAATGTGGGTCAAAGTGGAAAGGGAGGTCAACAAGGGGGTGCTCCAAAGAAAAATAGGTTCTATGCTCTCCAAGGAACGCAAGCAGTGGATGAGGTGCCTGATGTTGTTACCGGTATGTTAAAATTTTTTTATTATGATGTGTATACATTAATAGATCCGGTGCCACTCTTTCTTTCATTACTCCTTTTGTTGCCAAAAAGCTTCATGTGTGTCCTGAATTATTGTGTGAACCTTATGAAGCGTCTACCCCCGTTGGTGAGATTATATGGTATCTATATTGCATAAAGTCTTTCCTTGTGATTTTATTGAACTTGACATGGTGGATTTTGATATTATCCTTGGGATGAATTTTTTACATGCATATCATGCTTCATTGATTGTAGGACTCGTAAAGTTAGATTCCAATTCCCTAATGAACTTGTCCTTGAGTAGGAAAGTTGTAATGTGGTTGTCAAGGGTAGATTTATTTGTTGTCTTAAAGCCCAAAAATTGATTTCTGAGGGATCCATTTACCAGTGTGTAAGGGTTAGGGATATTGAGTCTAAAGTCCTTCCTATTAAGTTGGTTTCGGTGGTCAATGAGTTTTTTGATGTCTTTCTGGATGAGCTTCCCGGTGTTCCTCTAGAAAGGAATATAGACTTTGGTATAGACCTCCTCCTTGATACACAACTCATTTCCATTCCCCCTTACCGTATGCTCCAGTGAAGTTGAAGGATCAATTAAGGGATTTGTTGGAGAAGGGTTTCATAAGGCCTAGCAAGTCACCTTGGGATGCACCGGTATTGTTTATAAAGAAAAAAATGGTTCTCTTAGAATGTGCATTGTTCACCGGCAACTCAATAGAGTCAGTGTAAAGAACAAATATCCTCTACTAAGGATAGATGACCTTTTTAATTAACTATAAGGGGCTAGTCACTTTTCTAAAATTGATCTTCGTTACAGATACCACCAAGTGAGGGTGAGGGAGGGTGATATTCCCAAGACATCCTTTCGGACTAGGTATGGGCACTTTGAGATTATGGTAATTTCCTTTGGGTTTACTAACGCACCAGCAATATTTATGGATATTATGAATAGGTCTTTACCTTAATATGTTTGTCGTAGTCTTTATTAATGATATCTTGATCTAGTCCCGAAGTGAGGAGGAACATGTGAATCACTTGATGGTGGTGCTGCAAATCATAAGGAATAAGAAATTTGCTAAGTATGAAAAGTGTGAATTTTTGTTAAAAGAGGCTGCATTCCTAGGGTTGTGGTGTCGGATAATGGCATTAAATTAGACCCTAAGAAGATGGAGGTGATAAGGAATTGGCCTAGGCCCTTGACTCCAACGGATATAAGAAGTTTCGTAGGTTTGGCCAGTTACTATCGGAGGTTTGTGAATGGTTTCTCGTCTATTGCTTTCCTATGATAATGTAGACCCAAAAAGGCAAAACTGGTTTGGACCAATGAGTGTGAAAAGAGTTTTCAAACTTTAAAAGACAATCTTATCTCCACTCCTATTTTGGCTTTACCAGAAGGGTTAGAAGGGTTTGTGGTCTATTGTGATGCCTCAAGAATTGGTTTTGATGTATTTTAATGCACAATGGCTAGGTCATAGCAAATGCCTCTAGGAAACTTAAGGTGCATAAGCGAAATTATCCCACCCATGATCTTAAATTGGCGGCCTGGGTGTTTGCTTTGAAAATTTTTGTGTCATTATTTGTATGGGGTTCATGTAGATGTGTTTACCGATCACAGGAGTCTACAATATGTGTTCATAGAAAAACATATTAACTTGAGGCAAATAAGGTGGTTAGAACTCCTTAAGGATTATGACATGAGTGTGCACTATTATCCTGACAAAGCCAATGTTGTGGTGGATGCTCTAAGAATAGTGTTCATGGATAGTCTAGCTCATATTGATTTTAGTAACAAGGAGGTGGCTAGAGAAGTTCGCCAGTTAGCTAAGTTGAGGGTTAAGTTGAATGAAGTTGAGAATAGTGATGTGGTGGTTGTTGATGGCTCCAGGTCTTCTTTGATTGAGGAAGTCAAAGAAAGATCTTGGTCTCACCTTGCTAGAATTGAAAGATTTGGTGAAGGATGGTAAAGTGGAGGTTTTCTCCCAAGGGGGAGATAGTTCCCTTAGGCACCAAGGTATGTTGTGTGTGCCCAATGTTGGTGACTTAAGATAGTTGATTTTAAAGGAGGCCATAGTACACCCTATTCGATTCACCACAGTTCCACAAAGATAAATAGAGATTTGAGGGAGGTGTATTGGTGGGGTGCTGTGAATAAAGATATTGCAAAGTTTGTAGCCAATTGTCACAATTGCAAACAAGTAAAAGTTGAACATCAAAGGTTGGGTGGCCTAGCCCAACACCTAGAAATTCCTAATTTGAAGTGGGAAGAGATCAATATGGATTTTGTGGTTAGGTTACCAAATACTAGGACACACTATGATTCCATTTGGGTTATTATCGACAGGATGACAAAGTCCGCTCACTTCCTACCGGTTAGAACAACTTATGGTGCCGAAGACTATGCCAAGTTATATATTTATGAGTTGGATAGATTGGATGGGGTGCCCTTGTCTATAATTTCAGATCGTGGTTCTCAATTCACTTCTTATTTTTTGAGGTCCTTCTAGACGGCTCTTGAGACCAAGGTCAAGCTTAGCACGACCTATAATCCTCAAAGGGACAGCCAAATTGAAAGTACTATTGTAACTCTTGAGGATATGCTTAGGTCCTGTCTTTTGGAGTTTAAGGGTTGTTGGGATGAACATCTTCCACTTATTAAGTTTTCTCATAAAAATAGCTACCATTCTAGTATTGGTATAGCTCCCTTTGAAAGTTTATATGGTAGGTGTTGTAGATTCCCAGTTGGGTGGTTTTATCTGAGGGAGATGGATTTGTTAGGCTTGGACTTAGTGATAGAAGCTTTGGACAAGGTTAGTTTG
Organism: Solanum clarkiae; assembly: GCA_011800125.2. Taxonomy (NCBI): domain Eukaryota; kingdom Viridiplantae; phylum Streptophyta; class Magnoliopsida; order Solanales; family Solanaceae; genus Solanum; species Solanum clarkiae. The sequence goes on from JAABOM020059363.1 coordinate 74,628, forward strand.
ATAAGGGAGAGATTGAAGATGACTCAAAGTAGACAAAAGCCTTATTTTGATATGAGGAGAAGAGACCTTGAGTTTAATGTCGGTTATTAGGTTTACTTGAAGGTCTCACCCATGAAGGGTGTGGTCCAATTTTGCAAGAAATGGAAGTTGAGCCTAAGGTTTGTCGGGCATTATAGAATTTTGAGAAGAATTTGTTAGGTTGCCTACGAATTGGAGTTGCCTATGGATATGAATATGGTTCATCTAGTCTTCCATGTGTCTATTTTGAGGAAATGTTTTGGTGACCTAAGTGCTATTGTGCCCTTAGAGGTTGTGGGTGTGGTGGAAGATAATTTTAACCTATGAGGAGTTCCCAGTGGATATATTGGATAGGAAAGTAAGAAGGTTGAGAAGCAAAGATGCAGCATCCGTCAAGGTCGTTTAGAGGAATCAACAAATTAAAAGTGCCATATGAGAAGCCGAAGTGGACATGAAAAAGTGACATCCATATATATTCCACTCTACTCAAGCCAAAGGTAATAAATTAAGTCCCATCTATGATTTCAAGTCTTGAGTTTCAATCCTCATGTCATATTTGCATGCATTCACGTTCATGGAAACAAGTTTATGGTGATTTTTTACATTCATGTTGACGCTTATTGAAAATGATGTTTAAGTGCATTTGTTGCATTCAAGTCAGGCTAAGAGCTTCATAATTACTTCTCTTTTGCATGTTTCTTTGACATTCGGGGATGAATATTCCCAAGGGGGAGATATTGAAACACTCCTCAGGTGCTTCGAAATGCCCTATAATTGTAATTTCTATATATCTGAAAATTCATGCGTGATTTCAAAAATTCGACCTCATATTCTTGATCAGGGGAAGAATTGAATGGGAAATGGGTACAATGGGGATTTTAAAAGGCCCATAGAGAAAAATATTGTTTTCTAATTTTATGAGTTCCTGTGGTTGTCTGCGCCCAGGCCGCGATGCACCACTGTGTAATTTTGTCTGCGTGTTTGGTCCGTGTTGTGCCTGGGGATCGGAGCAGTGAATTTTGTTCCCTGTTTTTCCAACATAGATTCAAGGTCATTAAGGTCATAACCCAATGCCTATTTAAATGTGAGATCATCCATACTTATCATTTTTCAACACAATAACTCACAAAACCCTCTCTAAAATCTCTCTGACTTTATCAAATCTCTCATTCAAACTCAAGTATGTCGAGCTCAATTTTTGAACTTAAGAACCCATCTAATGCTTAAATTTTCCCTATCACGACCCACCCTAGGAACTAGACATGACCGGCAAATAAAGAACCCAAAAGAACCCCAAACAATCCTCATAGCATATCATTACACATCCTTGGTCACGGAATCAATTAAAATAACAAAGAGAGATAAGCATAAACAAGGAAAATGGGGCTAAGGGTAAACTTCCATATCATAACATCAAGAAACAAGAGAGTCAAGTCTCATAGCGTAGATATATAACATGTCCAACAACACCTCTAGCTCCAACAACACCTCTAGCACATAGATGTGAGTAGGGGTCACAACAAACAACTAGGTTCACCCTCATAGTCAATACATAAAAAAGGTAAGATCATCTCCGTGCATAGCAAGACCTCATAAGCAATGTCCCCAGAATGGAGGACTCACCAACAAACTTGAGAGACAATTGTACTAGCCATGTAGAGGAGGAGGATGATGAAGCGGTGCACCGGTTCTTACATGGTGACATCATGTAGGCATAGAATATGCATTACTACGTTGGAATGTACTAAGTATGTAGGATGAAATGCAACAAGTGATGGTAACATAATCGAAATGCATAAACATAGGCAATGAGTACATATAGCAATATGGCATGCATGGAAGATGCTCGTAGTAAATCATGTTTATATGGATCATAAAATAAGTGTAAGGAGTGACCATTCTTAGTGCAATCCAAGGCCTACCACCTCCTTGGAGAGGCGTATGAGGTACGAAACCCTTCATGAGGTTGATGGAGTACAAACCCACCAACGAGGTTGATGGAGTACATACCCCCCAACAAGGTTGATGGTTACAAATCCCCAACAAGGTTGATGGTCACCAACCCCCAACAATGATACACGGGCCTACCACCCCAGAGTTAGGCGATCGAGGTACCAACCCCTCAACAAGGTTACTCGGCCCTACAATCCCCCAAGCTAGGCTTGGTCATCCCCAGCACTACAGAGAGAATATCAATATATACACTCCTTCAATCATCATATACATACATTCTTTTTCATCATCATTTCATCCTCATTCTATCATCATTTCATCATCATAAAGTCGTTCAATTCACAAGACATACATTAGATGTTCAATTCCTCAAGAAACCATAACCTTCCTTTTTATCAAACATTTATAGGGTGTGTAGTGCTAGTGTAAAACCATACAATTCAAGAGTGTTATCATGCTAGAAAATCTAATGTAAAATCCTCAATAGATTCTTGGTAATACCCTCTAGTAATATACACCAAAACCCTTCATCAAATCTCACATTAGATCTTAGATTCATAGCCCAAAACGTAGTAAAACAATCACAATTTCATAAAATCCAAAATAGTATGCAGTGAATTTCATAATAAATTAGACCCGTGAATAAATCAACTTTGAATCATGCCAACTAGAGTAAAATGAAGCTTGGGTATCATTGGTGAAAGTAACTCATGAAAGAAATCCACAAACCATAGCTTTGGAGATAAACTTGTTAAAGATTGGAAATGGAGAATTGAAGCTTGAGAGGAAATCCTTAGATCCGGATGAGTTTTGAGACTTGAGTTTAGGTGTATAATATTTAGCTAACTGTTTGAATAAATATTGGCAAATGTTTAGAATGATATGAGGGTGAAAAATGGGTAAATATAGGTATTTTCATGGTTGGAAACACTTAGGCCCAAGACTTAAAAGTCTTGGACCGAACTCAAAACTAGGCAACAAAATACAGTGAGGCGCGCCCTTGGGGCGTCATGCCAGGGGCGTGAAAACCTCTCCGGATATCACTTTTGCAATGTCCAAATTTTGATACGATTACTCATAAATCGGGATTAGACCCATCTTCCACTATAATTGACCCCTTGCACAAGAATATGAAGTTCAATTTTCAATATCATGCACAAATTTTGAGATGTATGGAAATTACGATTTCGAGCACTTCCGAGGCACATTTTCGGGTACTTTTTGGGGTCGTTTCAATATCTCCCACTTGGGAACATTCGTCCCCGAATGTCAAAGCAATGTTTATGAGAGACATAAACATGATAATTTCAGCCCATATAAGGATGCGATAATGCACTTGAACATAATTTCAAAAACCTCATCATAAGTGTAAAATCATCATGAACTTATCAATTTAAACATGAATATATGCATATGTCATGGGCTGGACTTAGACTTGAAATTACATAGGGGACTCCTTAGGATTGAGTGGAGTGGAAAAGATAAGGATATCTCTTCTACATGTCTGCTTCAGCCTCCCATGTAGCACTTTTGACTTGTTGATTCCTCCAAAGGACCTTAACGGAAGTCATATCTTTGTTCCTTAATCTTTTCACTTGCCTATCAAAAATCAAGAATGGAACCACTTTGTAAGTCAAGTTGTCTTCAACTAGCCCCACAACATCAAGAGGCACAACAGTATTGTGATTATCCACACACTTCTTTTACATAGACACATTAAAGGCCGAATGAACCAATTTCATTTCTCTAGGGAAATCCAACTCGTAGGCCACCTTACCAATCCTTCTAATCACCCTATAAGGGCCCACATATCTAGAGCTCACTTTCCCTTCTTACCAAAACAGACCACAACCTTCATAGGTGACACCATCAAATAAACCCAATCATCAACTTTGAATTCAATGTCCCTTCTCATCACATCGACATAGGACTTTTGGAGACATTGGGCCATCTTCAACCTTTCCCTAATCATCCTAACCTTCTCAAGAGACTCCATAACCAGATCTGGTCCCAACATAGCCACCTCATCAACCTCAAACCACCCAACCGCTGATCTACAACGTCTACCATAGAGTGCCAAAAATGGAGCCATACCAATGCTAAAATGATAGCTATTATTGTAGGGAAACTCAATCAATGGGAGTTGATCACCCCAACTACCTTTAAGCTCCAATACAAAAGCTTTAAGCATGTCGTCAAGGGTTTGGATGGTCTTTTTGGCTTGGCCATCCGTTTGAGAGTGGAAGGCCATTGAAAGCTTAACTCTAGTACCAAGACCCCTTTAGAAAGAACTCCAAAATTGTGAAGTAAATTGAGCTCTATGATCCGATATCATGGATAAAGGAACCCAATTGATTCTCAACAAGTCATGGATGTACAACCTAGCATATTGCTGAGCCCCATATATGGTATTAACCGGGAGAAAGTTAGCCGATTTCATCATCCTATCAACCACTACCCAAATGGAATCAAAACCCTTCCTAGTCTTGGGCAACCCAACTACAAAGTCCATATTAATCTCTTCCCACTTCTAAGTAGGATCCTCTGTGTCTTGGGTTAGACCACCCGACATTTAATGTTTGTCTTTGACTTGTTAACAACTATGGCAACTGGACACAAATTTGGCAATGTCCCTCTTTATGTCTCCCCAGCAATACACCTCCCTCAAATCTCTATACATTTTAGTAAAACCGGGGTGAATAAAATAAGATGAATTATGGGCCTCATCAAGGATCTTTTCTATCAAGCCATCAGCACAAGACATACACAACCTACCTTGGTATCTAACATCACCATCTCCCCCTTGGGAGAAAAACTCCACTTTGCCCTCTTTCGCCAAGGCTTTGAATTCTAACAAGGAGGGGTCAAGAACTTGTTTACCTTTCACCTCCTCAACCAATGAGCATTTAAAACCATCAAAAACAACACCATTACTATTGTCCACTTCCCCCAACCTGACACCCAATCTAGCCAAATGATGGACCTCCCTAGCCACCTCCCCATCACCACCATCAACATGAGCCAGGCTACCCATAGAGACCCTACTCAAAGCATCCGCCACCATATTAACCTTACCTGGATGATAATGCATAGTCATATCATAGTACTTAAGAAGTTCTAATCATCTCATTTGCCTCACTTTAAGATCTTTTTGAGTGAAGACGTATTGGAGGCTCTTATGATCGGTGAACATATCAATATGCACCCTATAAAAGTAATGACGCCAAATCTTTAATGAAAATATCACTGCAGCTAGTTCAAGATCATGGGTAGGGTAGTTCTTTTCATGCACCTTGAGTTACCTAGAAGCATAGGCTATGATCGTACTATTTTGCATTAGAATACAACCCAACCCAACACTAGAATCATGTCATTTTGCATTGGAACACAACCCAACCCAACACTAGAAGCATAACAATACACAACAAATCCCTCTAGCCCATTTGTTAGTGACAATATAGGAGTGGACACAAGCTTATATTTCATGGTTTGGAAGCTCCTCTCACACTCATCGGTCCACACAAACTTGGCCTTCTTTTGAGTCAACTGTCATAGATGAAGCAATAGAAGAGAACCTACTCACGAATCTCCAATAATTCCCTGCTAAGCCCAAGAAACTCCTAATGTCCAATGGGGCCAACTTTTAATCACATCGGTCTTCTTAGGATCTACCTTAATGCCATTTCCCGACACTACATGTCCTAGGAAGGAAACGTCCTTCATCAAAAATTCACACTTTTCATATTTAGCATCTAGCCTCTCCTCCCTTAATCTTTGCAACACAATCCTCAAATGAGCCCTATTCTCCTCCTCACCACGAGAATAGATCAAAATATCATCAATGAATACCACAAAAAATGAATCAAGGTAGGGTTTGAAGACCTATTCATGAGGTCCATGAAGATGGTCGGTGCATTAGTTAACCCAAAAGACATCACAACAAACTCATAATGCTCATATCTAGTCTATAAGGTCGTTTTGGAAATATCACACTCCCTCACCTTTACTTGATGATACCCGTATCGAGGATCTACCTTAGAGAAATGGCTAGCCCCTTGCAATTGGTCAAAAAAATCATCAATATTTAGAAGAGGATACCTATTCTTTATGGTGATCCTATTAAGTTATAGGTAGTCAATACACATCCTAAGGGACCCATCCTTCTTTTTCACAAACAACACTGGTGCACCCCAAGGTCATTGGCTAGGCCTAATAAATCCCTTCTCCAACAAATCTGTCAATTGTTCCTTCAACTGCTTCAACTCTGTTGGGGACATATTGTAAGGGGGAATAAAAATGGGTTGAGTATCGGGAAGGAGATCTATACCAAAATCCATTTTTCTTTCGGGAGGAACACCGGTAAGGTCATTCGGAAAAACATTAAGGAACTCATTAACAACCAGAACCGACTCTATAGGAAGGACTTTGGACTCTACATCCCTAACACTCACAAGATGGTAAAGACACCCTTTACAGATCAAGTTACGGGCCTAATGGAAGAGATGAACCTTCCTTTGACCACAACATCATGACTGTCCCACTCAAGGACAGGTTGATTTGGGAATTGAAATTTAATCCTATGGGTTCTACAATCAATAGAAGCATAGTATGCATTAAACTAATCCTTCCGAAGAATGACATCTAAATCAACCATGTCAAACTCAAAAAGGTCACAAGGCAACATTTTATGCAAGATGCAAATAGGACAACTTCTACAGACTTTTCTAGCAACAATAGCTGAACCAATAGGAGTAGACAGCTCATATGACTCATGCATTAATTCGGGCTCAACATGGATCTTTTTGGCAATAAAGGAGTAAATAAAAGAAAGAGCGGCACCCGGATCAATCTATCCATAGACATCAATGTCAAAGATTTTCAACATATTGGTAACAATCTCGGGGATCTCATCAACTCCTTGCCTCCCATGCAAAGCATAAAACCAATTGTGCCTTGGGGCACCATCTTGTCGGCCACCTCTCCCTAGAGAAACCGCATGAGCACCTTGTGGATGAACCTCCGTACCTTTATTGTGATTTTGAAGGCAACTATTGCCTTATGCCCCATCTCCCTACAACCATAACAAAAACAAGTATTCCTCAAGCATGGGCCACCATGACCCTTACCGAAATTCAGAAACACATCATTAGGAGCAACACCCCCAACACCTTGGGCCCTTGGAAAGTCATTGGACACCCTTTTTTGTAATGCATGAGAAGACCCTAGGCCTCGATGGAATCGGCTACTCTTTTGGAACTTACCCTCAAAACGGGCCTTCTTAGCCTCATGAACCCTTCTTTTCCTCAATTTCTCCTCTTCCATTTGTTTGGCATAGGTCATCAAACGTGACAAGTCTATGTCACTAATCAACATGGCGGACCAGTATTCTTCACTCACTAAGTCAAACACGCCCATCACAAACTTGTTCATTCTTGACCTTTGGTCAACAACCAAGTGAGGAACACACTTTGAAAGTTGGATGAACTTGAGGGCATACTCCCTAACACTCATATACCCTTGTCTCAAATTAAAAAATTCCACCCATTTGTCTTCCCTAAGTTGAAAAAGGAAAAGCTAATTAAGAAAAGTTGCCTTGAACTCTTCCCATAGAACCACATTGTTGACTCCCATTTCCTCCTTCCTTTGATTGTACCATATTTCTGCTGCCCCTTTAAGCTGGCAGGCCACCAACTCTGCCTTATCCTCCGGCCTCACACCCATGATAGTCAAAATCTTTTAGACCTCATCAATGAACTCTTGAGGGTCCTCATTCACCTTTGACCCATGGAATTCCGAGCGATTCATCCTCATAAAATCTCTCACCTAACAAGCCAGTATAGGAGCATGAGCGGCTTTTGGCCCCTTGATTGTCTTTATTAGCCACAACTTGTGCAAGTGAGGTGAGAGCATCCCTAACCTCTTCATTAGTCGGTTGCTACTCTGGCGTGAGTGCTCGTCTTCCTCTCGTGTTAGGAATGATTTAGCATAGCAAAGGACAATCGTTAGGGGGAAAAAACTTACTTCAACTCTATTGAACACCATAGAACATGAAGAAGGGAAACATTTTCTAAACGTTTCATAGATTCCTACTCATAGTTATGGTGCACAATACAACCATCAATAAGATTCTAGTCAACGCAGTGTGTTGGTCTCTGAGCATCTAACAACCTAGTGCTCTGATACTATCTTTGTCACGACCCAAGACTAGGGCATAGACGTGATTGGCGAATAGGGAACCCGAAGGAACCCCAAACAAGCCTCATAGTATATCATTACACATCCTTAGTCACGGAAGCAATTAAAGTGACAAAGAGAGATAAGCATAAACAAAGGAATTGGGGCTAAAGGTAACTTCAATATCATAACATCAAGAAGCAAGAGAGTCAAGGCTCATAGAATAGATATATAACATGTCCAATAGCACCTCTACGACATAGGTAAGAGGGGGGCGATGACAAAAACCGGGCTCTCCCTCATAGTCAATACATAAATAAAGGTAAGATAGTCTTAATAAATAGCAAGTCATCATAAGCAACATCCCCGTAATGGAGGACTCACCAACAAGCTTGAGAGACAATTGTACTAGCCACGTGGAGGAGGAGGATGATCAAGCGGTGCACCAGTTCCTACATGGTGACATCATGTAGAGATAGAGTATGCATTAGTACATTAAACTGTACTAAATATGTAGGATGCGATGCAACAAGTTATGGTAACATAATCAAAATGCATAAACATAGGCAATGAGTACATATAGCAATATGGTATGCATAGAAGATGCTCATAGTTAATCATGTTTATATGGATCATAAAATAAGTGTAAGGAGTGACCATTCTTAGTGCAATCCAAGGCCTTCCACCTCTTAGGAGAGACATATGAGGTACAAACCCCTTCATGAGGTTAGTGCACTACAAACCCCCTAATGAGGTTGATGGAGTGCAAACCCCCCTACAAGGTTGATGGGTACAAACCCCCAACAAGTTTACCCAAGCCTTCCTTGCCCCAAGCTACGCGATCGAGGTACTAATCCCTCAGCAAGGTTGCCCGGGCCTACAACTCCCCGAGCTAGGCTTGGTCATCCCTAACACTATAAAGATAATATCATATATATACACTTCTTTCATCATCATCATCATCATATATACATACACGTTCCTTTTCATTATCATACCATCATCATTTTGATCATCATAAATTCATTCAATTTAAAAGACATCCATTAGACCTTCAATTCCTCAAGAAACCATAGCCGGACATTATATCTAACTCTTAGAGGGTGTGTAGTGCTAATGTAAAATGATGCAATTCAAGAGTATTATCATGATAGAAAATCTAATGTGAAACTATCAATAGATTCTTGGAAACACCCTAAAGTAATATACATCAAAACTCCTCATCAAATCTCACATTAGATCTTAGAATCATAGCCCAAAACATAGTAAAACAGTCACAATTTCATAAACACCAATATACTATGCAGTAAATAATACCCATGAGTAAATCAAATTTAAATTATGCAAATTAGAGTAAAAGAAAGTTTGGGTATCATAGGCGAAAGGAACCAATGAAAGAAATCCACATACCTTAGCTTTGGAGATAAACTTGGTGAAGACTGGAAATGGAGACTTGAAGCTTGAGAGAAAATCCTCAGATCTGAATGAGTTTTGAGACTTGAGTTTTGGAGTACAATATTTGGCTAAGTGTTTGAATGAATATTGGAAAATGTTTAGAATGATATGAGGCAGAAAAAATAGCTAACTATAGGTATTTTCACAGTGGAAACATTTAGGTCCAAGACTTTTACTAGACCGAAGTCAAAATCAAACAAAAAATAATGAGGCACGCCATTGGCATGTCATGCCAGAGGCGCGAAAACCTCTCTGGATACCGCATTTTGCGATTTTCAAATTTTAATACGGTTGCTCTTAAGTCGAGATTAGAATCATTTTCCACTCAATTTGACCCCCTGAGCAAGAATATGAAGTCAGATTTTCGATATCATGCACAGATTTTGAGATATATGGAAATTACGATTCTGGGCACTTTTGAGGCATATTTTTCGGTACTTGTTGGGGTCGTTTGATTCCTTTAACTCAATTCAAGAAAACTGCAAGTTTAAGATATGTGGGTCTTTATCCATGGGTCCTTTCACCCGTGGAGCTCAACCTTCTCTTTTTATGAAAATTGCATGATTTCAAGTTGTATTACTTATGTGTATCTTTTATTATGAAATGTGAACATAAATTATGTTGGAGTTTTATTAAGTATTGATTGATTATGCATGAATATCTAATTCAAGCTTATTCCATGAACTGAGTTTTGTCTATTGAGAGTATGCATGATTTGAGCTATGAAACTATGAACTATTAGGAGCTTTTGTGATGGATTACAAGATACCCTAAATGAGGGTTTTACTACAATTTTTGTGGGTTGATTTGAATTGAGTTTATTCTTCTTGTTTTACTCTTGAATGGCATGATTTCGAATAAGTATCATGAACCACCATGTGTTTGGTAAAATTACATGGAAAGAATTCTCAAGTTGTTGATGAACTATTACATAATTTACAAGTCAAGTGATTTCATGATGATTAAGGGTTTTCAAGCATGTATTGAGTTCATGAAAATTATCTATGATTTTACAAGTATCAAGTTGAGTCCTATTTTAAGCTTTTAACCTCCTGTGAGCTATTCATGTCAAGGCAAGGGATCATGTATGATTATTATTTACTCTCATGTTCAAGTTAAGCTCAATGGAAGATGTCAATCATGTAATGAGCTACTCATCTCAAGCTATCATGTCTTTTATAAGTTATTCATGTTATGATTAATGTATGATTATTTCAAGTATTCTGTGGCATTAGACTTAACACCGATTGAGACTTAAGATGGGGAATCGACACAAGGGGTCCTTATATAGAGTCTTTAGCCTCTAAACAATGTGCCACCATAGGATTATTTGTTTTACCCTTCTACACTAGTGGATTCATCTAGTTCATGTTAACATATTTGTTTTGCCTTGGCAAGTAGACCACACTTCGCCGGGGAGTGTGTTGTCTGATCACCTATACCGAGAGGGTATCATGCCTTGAATTCCAAGTTGTAGTTGCTTACCATATGTTGGTTAAGGTATCCTCCCACATATATATATTATCATATGCAAGTCAAATGTTTTATATGCAAGTTTTATTATAAGCATTGATCATGCATGACATATTGAGATTGTATCTATTGTTTATACCTTAGGCATTTTGAATATATTAGCTTATGTCTTTGTTGCATTCTACCCCATATACTTAGTACATTCAAATGTACTAACACATTCTCTATGCCTACATAATATCACCATGTAGGAACCGGAGCTCCTTTTGATCATCCTCCTCCACGTAGCTAGTTCGGTTCTTTGAAGAAAGCTTTGGTGAGTCCTCAATCCGGAGGACAATATATACTTTTATTCATGTTATGTTTAGACTTATTCCTTATGCTAGATACTTATTATTGTGAGGGTGAGCTCAGGAAGTGTCTTAGTCCCTGCTCCATTCTAAAATAGAAGTGTTGTTGAATACTAAGTTTGTATATATTTTTGAGCTTGACTCTTCTTATGTTTCTCTGTTCATAAAAGACTTCCCTTAGTCATGTTTCTATTTTTATTCTTGGCTCTTGTTGATTTTTTTTTCATTTCCGCAACCAAGGATGTTGATAAAATATGCTAAGAGGCTTATTTGGGTTATTTTCGTACTTCTCATTTGCTGTGTCACGCCTAGGCCCTAGACTTGGGTCATGACAAAATCTATCTATCCAGTCGATAGACTTTTATTTCATTATTTCTTCTATATTAGAATCATCAACATGTATAACGAAAGCAATTTTGTCATGTCCTTTGCAACTATATTTGTATATATACTTGACCACTTTAATGTTTAAGCAAATTTCAACATTTATATGGCAATTAAGTTTTTCTAATCAATATGGATTACAAGGACTAACCCAAGAATTATGAAGATATTGACTTCTGATTTTGAAATATTTGCCAGTATTTCATCTTCTATAAAATGGATAGGAATTCGTGCTTTTAGATATTTCGGTGGCATAATTTTTAGTATATTTAAATTTGCAGTGTCCCTTCTTTTAATGCATGGACTTTTAGAATTTAAACTCCTGCTAGGACCATGCATCATTATATGTTTAATAATTAAAGAGTGTAAATAATGATTTGTTGTAGAATCAAGTATTTCAACACAAACTATCATAGGCCTCAGATATCAATAGCTTGTAATCGGCTGCAACTGTGACGAGAAAATGTATATGGGGAAAGGAAGCCCACATTTTTTGAATTCTATAGTATATATAAGCACCTGCTTTTCCAAAGATACTTTTCTAACAATATCTAATGTAATTCTTCAACTTTTGTGCTAAATATTCGACTTATTCAGTCTGGTTTATTCTGAGCTTCATAAGTTGGTAGCCAAAAATCTTGAATTTTTGGCCGTGAAGGATTACATGTCATTAACAAAAAGATATTGGGTTTTAAAAAATATTGCACCTAAGCAATAGCATCCATAAATCGATGACGCATATCTCGCGGACCTCCAGTAAAGATAGGAGGAAAGAATGTTTTTATGCCTATATTTGAAGCATCTCATTCTCCCTGTCTGTGAAGATCCATTATTCTTGCTGAGACTTCAAGTCTAAATAAATCTTGGTTGGATAACAAAAGATCTAATCTCTGTATTAAAATTTTTATAAATCCATCCAAGGAATATTGTTGAAATAATCTGACAGAATGTAAAGTTGAATTTTCTTCTCCATCACTAATTTGATGTTTATAGCAGTAATACTCATGACAAGAGACAATCATCTCTTTTTGTCTGTGTTTTTGTAAGAGTTGTTGTTCAATAGTAAGAAATCCATCAATCGCAAACCAATTAGATACTTGAGAAAGTTGCTTATTGGGTGCAATAAAATGATTCCTTGTAGATTTATATTGTAATTTTGAATGCCCCAGTGCCACTCATTTTCTCCACAAGGAAACAACAAAGGATATTGTAATGAATCATAACCACCATAGTAATAATGCACCAATTGGCTATTATTGCAATGAGTGTAAATGCGAATATGGGTCTATAGCAATAACTTTATTTGATTCGTCACTAACCCATATACCAGTAACATCGAAGACTATGGGTAAATTATGTGTTTGTTGGTATGATGTAGGATCACATTTAAGTGCAATATACAAATTAGATAATTTGGGAATATCTGTTAAGGATTCCAAAACTATAATATATGGGTTAAGTTTTAGAATACATGCTAACTTTGAAACAACTGACCGATCAAAATTTTCAGAGAATAACATCCTATTAAATATATCGTTGTCATAATTGTAGAAGTAAGGTTGTAGGTTTTTCACTTCATTATCAGCAAAGAGAAGGCTATTTATAAAATGATACATTTGTCCTTGAATTTTAAATGTGTATATGCCATGATTTCTCTTTGCTAATTCTTTATTGTAAGTGAAGTAAAGGAAAACATGTCATTATATGTTCGTATGTAAGTGCGAGAATAATTATATTCATCAGTCACACAATAGTACAGATCTTTTAACACCAGAAGTAATTCGTGTAAAATCAATTTTTTTATAGTCCCATTACTGCAGCAAAATCCAGGAGGTTCATACTGAAATCTCTAGGTTGCGCAAAATTTACAATTTGGACTTTCTTTAGAAGAGCAGGACTACAGGGCAGCGGGTTGATATTCCAACAACCCGTGTTGATACATAGTATGTAGAGTAGAAAGACAATTTAGCAAAAGTTAAGGCAGAAAGAGAGGATGAGAGCTGGAACAGAACAAGGCAATATGAACAAACCTTTGGTAGTTGGCACTAGTTGGCAGAAGTCAAAATGTTCATTCTACATTGTGGATGTTAATCCTATGAGATTATAGTTGTTAATACGTTGGGTGTAACTAAATAATTGTAGTTTTTGACCAGTTCTAACATCTTAACTTCACTTGTTGCTAACTAAATAATTGGATTTGATAGATAATATAGCTAATTGTTAGGGATTTAAATATATAGTTACCATAGTTAGCTTATTCTCTCCATGTATTTATATCATTGTTCTCTTTCACCAATATGCAAGTTATTTTCTCCATTCTATTAAACATGGTTTGCCATGGAAAATTCAACTCAGCTCTGTACTACTCAATCATTTTTTAAGAGAATAAGTACATAATTGTAGGCAATGATTTGAGGGAAGTTGCTTGTCGGAACAAAGGGGAAATCTGCTTGAATCTTCAAGCTATAGAAAGGTGCTCCCTTTTTGTAGAAGCTTCTGTTCAGCGCGAGGTCAGCAATAGTTATTGTTATTGATGAGATCGTTTTCCTTAACTTCAGCACAATACCTATGGTAATTTTAGTTTTGCTTGTCATCTTTTCTTTGTTTTCTGGTACGTTTACGTCACACGGTTGTTATTTAGATGAATTTTTCTAAAACTAATTTCAATTGAGAGCAGGTAGGAAAAGGCAACATAAATCATAGAAGGAAAACTAAAATCAAACGTTGAAAAAGGGCAAATTTGCTTGAATCTTCAAGCTACAATTAGGTGTCCCTCTTTTTTGGAAGCTGTAATTATCATCAGTTTTTGGGGAAAGGCTCAACTATTGTCATTAAATTTTAACAAAAGGTTCATTTATGTCATCCGTTAAAAGTTTGGCTGAAAATGTCGTTGCTGTTAAGGAAAAGGCTCATCCCATTATTTTTTAACTGTGGTTTTGCAAAACTACTTTTTACACATGACATGTTTTAATTCGGCTATATCTTTTTTTTAAAAAAAATAAATTCTAAATAAAATTAAGAAAAAAATTCTTAATTTTATGGATTTTTTGTTAATTTTGTTTAGAATTTGTTTCTAAATAAATTCTTGATTTTGTGGATATTCATATTATTTAGAATTTGTTCTAAATAAATTCTAAATAAAATTAAGAAAAAACATTCTTAATTTTGTGAATTTTTATCTTAATTTTATTTAGAATTTTTTTTTTAAATTAACGTGGCCGAATTAAAATATGTCATATGTAAAAAGTAATTTTGCAAAACCACTGTTAAAAAATAATGGCATGGATAAGTTTTTTCCTTAACATCAATGACATGTTTGATCTAAATTTTTAACGGATGATATAAATGAACCTTTTGTTAAAGTTTGATGCCATATTTGAGCCTTTTCCCTTAATTTTTGTAAAACCAATTTCAATCGACGGTAGGCAGGGAAAGACAACATGAATCACAAAGAGAAAACTAAAATTGAGCGACGAAACCCAGACCCAAGAATTGACTGAGAAGAGCCCACTTGGTTTTTTTTAAAAATAAAATTTTAACTGTAACAAATACATATCTACAAGAGGTGAAGGGGAAGAACATGGAATTCTTCTTCTCAAAAGAAATAGAATCTCTGCAAATCTAAGAATGGGAAAAGAGCGTGCATGTTTTTCGATCTCACTGACAG
The DNA here is from genome assembly GCA_011800125.2 of Solanum clarkiae. Classification (NCBI taxonomy): domain Eukaryota; kingdom Viridiplantae; phylum Streptophyta; class Magnoliopsida; order Solanales; family Solanaceae; genus Solanum; species Solanum clarkiae. The sequence goes on from JAABOM020059363.1 coordinate 90,102, forward strand.
AAGGGCTTTGCTGAGCGAAGCTGTGTATCTCCTTGATTCAACAACGGAGGCAAGGGATACTTTTAGAGGGAACACAGAAGCAGGAGCTTGAAAGGGAAGACAGATGGAAAGCCACGACAACAATGGTGTGGACTCATTCACATGAAGGGCAGCACACGCAGAAGAATACATAAAACATGAGAAGTAATGTGGCAAAAAAGGGAAATGATGAAAATATCTAGGACAACGAAGATTAGGACCTACACTTTTTTTTCCCAACTTTATGCCACTATACCGGCCTTTTATTAACATAAAAATCCTCAATAGGGAAAAGTACAAGCAAGGAGGCTAGACCTTAGCTTACCAATCCTAATAAAGTACTGAACCACTACTACTTAACAAGCATGAATAAATTAAGAACTAGAGAGAACTAGGTATTCTATAATTATCATCGAGTTTGTAATACACTCAATGATGATATTACAAATGAAGATGCTTAATTAATGATTAAACATGAAAGGTAAGCAGAAATTTAAGTTACCAACATCCATCTTCCTTTTTCAAATGTATAGATTAAAAACATAGACAGCCCATCAGTAACCTGCTGAAGCATTTTCCTCTTGTATTCTTCTTCAAATCTGTCTAAAACAACTTGATAGTTCATCACTTCTTCTTAGATTTATTGGTTCTTATTGAATCAATTAACACTTTCATATGAATTTTTTTTCCCAAACGCATTGGTAGATGCCTTGGAACAAACACTCCGGTCATGTTGTCATCTCAACTATGTTGCATACCATATTTCTTCTTTTTGCTTTTTTTGCTTTCACTTCTTTGATGCCTAGGTGAGATATCCCCATCCCTAGCCACTTTATCAAAGCATTCATCCTACATATTATATTCCTTATCCTCATCAAGAGATTCGTTGTCCATATCAATAGCATTATTATTAGTGCAACTAAATTCTAATGCTAAAGTCTCTGATTCATTCTTCTTAGCAATCACACTTTTAGGCACAAATTCTAGAGCTTGTGGGATTAATTTGACATTCAAAAATGGAAGTGAAACCTTCTCTTCTTCGTCAGCCAAATCAGCCCACCTAGGAGCACTCCTCTCACCCTATTTTTCCTTCGAAATACTTAAAACGCTTTTGAGATTAGCTTGAGAAAGTGATGGCATACTTTTCATCAAATCTTTATCATTCTGTTTGGAAAGTAGGAGCTGTCCTGATTTCCCATGAAGTTCTACAACTGACTCCAAAGATTGAGCAATGACCTCATGAGCTAAGGCCTTCAATGTGATTGTGGGTGACTTTATCGCTAGATTGGATTTGATTATCATCGAAGGCTGACATTCTTGAATTATCTTATTTACTTTAGGATTAGAAAAGTGTAATGTTGGAGCCATAACATTACCCTCTTTTCCAGTATCCTTCAAAAGAAGTACGAAAACTATTCGAACATAATAAATCATTTGCGGAATCGTTTTCTAAACCTAGAGAAACATCAGATGGTGCCTTTCTATGTGTATCAATATTCCAGTTCTCTTTGCTACCAACTTTGTTACCTATGTTGGAATTATTGGTATCCTTAACACTCATTCACAGTAGAATCATGTTGAACCTCATCCTCAACAGACCTGGGATTCTCATTTCGGGAACACAAGATCCTTGTCCAGCTAAATTCAAATCCTGTTGGTCCTGGAACACCTCCTTCTGTTGAGTATCCTCCACCAATGGTCCAGTGCTACGACAATTTGGATATGAAGTATCCATTGGATCTCTATCAATTACGTTGGACCTCTTCTTGCCATTAATATTCTCCACCAATGGCCCTGAGTTGTCAGCACACTGATCCTTAGGATTGAGCGAGTGATTTCCAGTAGTGGAATCCTCACGAATTTCATCAAAACTCCCAGGAGTTTCTTTTCTCGATTTAGGCACAAAAGTTCGATCCTCCGAAATTTGAGATCTCTCGATTCGCAAGGTCGATTGATCTGAAACATTCGCTGTAGAAGGATCCTTTTGCAAGGAATTAAATCTGTATCTCCTTTTTTAGGAATCAAAGCAGATTTCCCATTGGAAATAATAGTCTGATTGTCCAGTTCCTTTATCGAACTTGCTACAGTGATCGCACCTCTGCCTATATTCTTAGAGTTCAAAAAATCACGCTCATCTCTCTTTAATTGTTCCACACTGTTAGCTTCAGAATGCAGTTGCATAAGTGCGAAATGTCGCCCAGCTTTGTCGGCTAAACGACCATCTAGAGACAATGTCTTCCCTATTAACATAAGACATTTATTTTCTTCATGTCCTTGATGTTTACAATGAGTACAAGTGGAAAATTGTCATAGATAATTCTTTGATAATGTTCAATAACTTTACCCGATTCTGTCTCTAGAAATTATAATCTTACCTGATTTGGATGTTAGTTGATTAGGCCTAGGATTACCTTAACCCTACTTGTACTTGGCCTGGTGCGATCTTGGGTTGCTTTATCCACTGCAATATGCTTCCCTGCAGCTGTCGCAATTGATAATAAGGATCTCCTTACAAAGAGATCTGTTGGTAACTCTGGCAATGAAATCCATACCCTAGCTTTAGTTATTTCCTCCTTGGGATTGCTGATGGTGTCCATAGAAAAATTCTAAATAAATACTCTTCTCCGTCAAACTTAAAATAACCATACAAACTTGACATAACACGTACAAAATCCTCATATAAATCAAACCTAATTAACAAGTGACGACAACCAAGTTGTCCAATATTACAATTCCCTTTAACATGCTTTGGTAAAAGCTTTTGTAACTCAGATAACATTGGTTTACCATATGCAAACTTGATAGTCACTGCTTGATGTAAACCTTCTTCCCTAGAAAACTGCTCCCTTTTCTCCATAGTAAATCTCACAGTAAGTTCACCATAAATAAACTCAACTGGTTTTAGTATAAATTGTGACAAATTTTGGGTCGTTTGTTATGGTTTAAGGATTGTTGCGTAGAGTTTATTAGGGTTGACGCTTGTCTCTCCCACAGCCATAGGCTGGGGAAAAGGGTGAAGCCAATATTTATCAAATCTGTTCTTATCTAACGGAACGCTATTAGATCAAATGTCAAAGACATTATTGAGAAAAAGATGGCTTTTTCCGAATGAACTAAAAATTGGATTCATGTAACAGAAGAAAGATTTTCTCATTTCTTAGCCAGAAAGATATGTGGCCATTTCCTAGTACCATGACCAAAATGAACTCCTACCTCCATCATCTCTTCCAAATTTATGTTCCAATATCTTCTTGTTATTTCTCCCCACACCTCCCCCTTTTTTTTATACTTTTTCAAAAAAAAAAAAGAAACGAAGAATCCTAAACTGAAATAAATAATTGTTCCGATAGAACCTTCTTTTCTACCGTAGATTGGATGTAGATACAGACCCAAACCATTATTCTTTTCTATTCATTATTATTTTTATTACCAAAGCAAAGCACGTCGACCTAGAAAGATTGAGAGAGCAAAAATTGTGGAGGTGAGAACGAGAATCGAATCGATTGAATCACAAAGATCTATTCACTTATATAGAAGAAGAATCAAAAAAGGAGCGGATGGTTCTTGTAGCAGTGGAAGAGTCAGAGCCGGCACTCACTTGCCATCCACACTCAAACCATTTTCCATTTACCTGAATGTTTTGAACCATTTCTCGATTTGTGCATGTCATCCTTGCGCAGGGGCCATGCTAATCTTCTCTGTATCATTCCAAATCAGATGTCAACCAAGGGACAGACCTACACTTATATAGTATGTAGAGAAATGATAAATAATAACAATACTCGAAGGAGTATGATTCTTTTGTAGTATAGGAATTCTGGAACCATAAAATTGAAAAAGTTTGACGGATCTCCAAGAGAAATGTCTCGACCCAAGCCTAGGCAATAGACGTGAGTGGCGAATGGGGAACCCAAAGAAATCCCAAATAAGCCTCATAGCATATCATCACACATCCTTGGTCGCGAAAGCAAGACATAACAACATAAGAAACATAAACAAGGGGAATTGGGGCTAAGGGAGCAAGAATTATATTTAAATATCTTGGATATCATAAGTGAGTCAAAGCTCAAGCACAATACATATTTTTGTTCAACAACACCTCAAACATAGAACTTAGCGGGGGCCAAGATAAGCAATCGGGCTCACCCTCATAGTCAAGTATATCAAAAAGGTCAGATATATAGCAAAAGTACATAGATATCGCCCCCGGACATGAGGACTCACCAACTAGCTTGATTGGATTTCGCTAGCCATGTGGAGGAGGATGATGACCAAATGGAGCTCCGGTTCCTACATGGTAATATCATATAGGCAAAAATATGCGTTAGTATGTTTGAATGAACTAAGTATGTGGGATACAACGCAACAAGAGATAAGCTTCATAATCAACATGCATAACAATATACAATAGATATGATATAGCAATATAACATGTATGGTCAATGTATAAGTAAAACATGCTTAAGTATTTTATACTCATATAGGATATCATTAGTGAAGAATAGACCAAGTGAACTACTTCTTAACTCCAAGGCACACTATTCCTTGAATGGTGATTGAGGCTTGATACCTCCTCAACAAGGCATTCGAGGATTGACACCCCCTCATCAAGGTGATTGAGGCTTGATACCCCCTCAACAAGGTGATTGAGACTTGGCACCCTCTCAACAAGGTGACTGAGGCTTGTTGCCCTCTCATCAAGGCAACCGAGGCTTGACACTCCCTTGTCAAGGTGATTTAGACTTAGCACCCTCTTAACAAGATGATTGAGGCTTGGTACCCCCTCAACCAGGCAATCAACTTGTAATATCATAAATACTTTTCATTAATTCAACACATGTACATCATACTTTCATCATCATAAAGTCATCATATACCTACACTTCCTCTCATCATTATACATCATATGCATACCATTGTATCATCATCATTCCATCATCATTTCATCATCATATAATCATCATAACACTATTTAACTCATAAGACATGCATTGGACCTTCAATTCCTCAAGAAACCCAAGTTGGACAATTTATCAAACACTTGATGGATGTGTAATGGGTGTAAAAGACCATGCAATTTTAAAAATGCAATCATGCAAGAAAATCCATTATAAAACAATCAATAAACAACCGGCAACACCCTTGAGACATACACATCAAAATCCCTCATCAAATCATATATTAGACGCAAGCTCGAAACATGCTAAAACAACCATACTTTCACAGTAAATTTCATAATATATAAGACTTACATGTAAAATTAACTTTAAATCATACAATATTAGTAAAAAAAAGGATTAGGAACCATGGGTGAAAGGACCCAATGGTTCAACACCACTTACCTTAGCTTTGGAGAATTTCTTAGTGAAGATGGAGGTGAGAACTTGAAGCTTGGAAGAATTCCTTAAGATCCGAAAGAGATTTAGTCACTTGACTTTGGAGTAAAGTATTAGTATAAAGGTTTGAGAGAGTATTTTATTAATATAATAAAGAACTTAAGGGTTTTGAGACCTTGAATGAGCATAAAAATGCCAATCTAGAGCTTAGGAAGGGTGGGAAAGGACAAAAATAACCCATCCTAAAAAGCTGTCTAACTGCTGTTACGGGCCCTGTTATGACCCGTAGGTAGCACTACGACTTGTAGGACCCTTCACATAACCCCTAAGCTCAATTTTGAAGTCTTTGGAAATTGCTACGAGCCTAAGCTACGAGTCATACCCCAACCTATGACTCGTAATAGTGGGCTCGTAGTGCAACTCTGCAGTGGCTGTCTTCAGTAAAATGACCATAATGTTTGACTGCGAACTCTAAATGAGGTGAAACCATGTGCATTGGAAAGCTGACTCAAAGGGCTTTCATTTGACATTTTGTGTGCCGCCCAATTCCAACTGTGCTAAAAGTTATGCTTGTCTAAAATTGACCCTTGTAAGAACCATCACCCAAAACTCAAATCTTAGGGAAGTCTTGAACACCTTTAGGTACTAGGAGTCTCCCATTAACCTAATACAACTCCAACCTAACCAAATGAAGCTTGAAACATTGGTACAAGAGTATGGAGTTACGGGGTGTCAGATATAAAGTGAATGCAACAAACACAACATAAAATAGATACTTAATCCAAAAACATAAAATAGATACTCAATGCAATCAACCTAAAATAGATACTCAATATAAGAATATATAATAGATACTCAATCTAACAACATAAAATAGATACTCAATCCAGTCAATATAAAATAGATACTTGATCCAATCCAATAGCATAAAATAGATACTTAATCCAATCAATAACATAACATAGATATTCATTCCGTCAAAATACAATATGTACTCAATCCGACTTCCCTGTTTTGAGAAAAAAGAACAAAATAAACATTTCTCAAAACTAGCTTGAGCCTATAAAGTAGCATAATTATGCTTGAATCAGGCCTTTTTTAATAAGCATCTCGTACACTCTATCCATCTTATCCGGATCAACATTGAATAGACCATGTGCATTAGATCTCTTGGTGATATTTCCATGTAAGATCCCCATAGACATGGTTTGCGACATGCTTAGATAATGAGTCGGTAGAATTTTGATCTCACCACAAAGCTTTTTTTTCCTGCATTTGCCATCACCATAAATGCAGGTTAAGATTAAATGGATATAGTGATACAGTAACAACAAAAATTTCAAAAAATTGTAACTTTTTTGGGGTAGCAATACAGTTCAGAATTGCCATATCAATGCCCAATCTGATATATGTCGCTGACGAAGGAAATCTGGTTAATGTTTGCAAAGAAAATTGTTGAAATAGCAACAATATGTGGCAGCAGAAAAAGAAGATTCTTATGGTTTCTGAGAGTAACTCAACCCTTGAAAAGCCACTAACATCCCAATTGTCTATAGCACTTCAAACATCATGTGTTGGGGTGGTTGATGATAAGTCCTTGTAACAAGAATCCAGCATCTCAGAGCGACTAGCAACTCCTCTCGGGCTACTGTTATGTTCCACTCTAAAGTGACCTGCTCTTTGCAAATATTTGCCACTTGGGCCACTCTGTGGGTTCTCCTTTAGTCTATGTTCATTTTCTTCAGATTCCTGCATTCTCTTTAGTTCAACATATCTTTCATCCTCAGCTAAAGTTTGTCAACCAGCAGCTTGGGCATCCTGTATACATGGCTAAATATTTCAATAACAACACTTACTTGACCCAATCTATGGGTCTATTGCCAATTTTTTTTTGCTTTAAAAATATGAAATGTACCACAACCTACAACACCCATTAGTTGTGACAAAATTGTTTGAAAACCATAGGTGATCAGGATTCAAATACCAACATACATAAAATACAGCAGATGCGTTATTCCATCTGCCAATATTTCGGTGGCCAAAGTCGCCAATATTTTGGAGGAGCAGGTACTTGATTAATAAAAGTTGAGGTGTATTCAAGTTGGTCTGAACAACACCATGATAAGAACAAAGGAAAATGGACCACTAGTACAGTTAAGGAAATTAGCCAGCATGCATGTAGATTACACATGGTAGTGACAAAATAGGAGAAACACATTATAAATCTGTTATATGAGATGCTTACTACGTATCAAAACCTTTAGATTTTAAAAAATATAAATTTTAACCTTTTTAGTTAAATTGAGTTTGTGGTTAACATATTCCAAGTAATCATGCAGAAATGATTCCGAAGATCCTAGAAAAGAGGACTATCATTTGCAAGGTACTCTATTAGCAAGATTTTGCATTTAACCTTAAGATCTCATATTCGTTTGACCATCCGGTGCTCCTTAATTGTGCTCCTAAGGAAATCTTCATCTTGCTCTTTTGAAGTAAAACGCATGAACACCCTGTACCTATGACATAGGTCCTTTTCCTCCAAGGTGAGGTCTTTCTCAAAAAGAACGGGATGAAGTAGCTTTCTTTCAAAAATAAAATCCTTCCTACTTTTCCTCTCATCAAGCCTACGAAATAGATTCAAGATTTGCAGAAAGCCAACAACACATGGGAAGTCAATTGAAAATGGATATATGCAAAAGAAACATCTGTTGAATGGCATCCCTCTTGCGGACAGAAGCTGAGAAATGCATCATAAAAAGAAAGGTCAAGATTTTATAAAATTGCTAGGTGGCTTAAGGCAAGATAAAGTTCATTATCCATCCACAAGATCCCTAAGAAAACTAAACATAGGTGGTTGGTTCTACTAGCATATATATGTTGAATGTTGTATTCAATAAAACCACCTAAAAGTCAAGACGTTAATTAACAATTTCACATGTGACAAAAAAATTAACACTTGCAGATCATATCTCAGTTTTGCAATCATTCTCGCACTTGGAAGAGGGGAAAAAGGTAAAAAGTAATTGACAGAGTTAGCATTTAACATATTGCTTGTTTTTCTGCATATGTTGAGGAAAAGGAGGAAATAAGTGCCAACATCACCGTTCAATGAGTATTACTGACCTTTTATTATATGTACTCAATACCCGCAGTTTCAGTTCATGTTTTGCGTCATTATCTGTCTCTTTAAATTCCATATCAACTAGCATCTTCTTAGCATCATTGTCATATTCAATTTCGAACTCCTTTCTCTTGGGATTATTGTCAAACCCCATCCTAGGGGCGTGACCAGTGCCCGATAGGGACACCTAGACACATGCTAACATGAATTTTCCAATCTATCCGACCTGGAAACCAACCGGAATTTCGGCAGAGTTTTCTCTGTTTTATTAACTAACCTCACCTGCAAATAAAACCCAACAGCAACCCAGACAACAATACAAATACATATCTCTTTATACATATACATAAATGCGGGCCGACAAGGTCCCGCTGTGGTCCTGCCGCCTAATAATCGTGTCATACATTAAATAATGTGGTCTCGCCGCCTGATCCGGTATCCAATACATACAATAGACTGTATACTCAAGTATCTCTCACATACCCA